>BJKM01001490.1:0-32055 GCA_015082035.1 Chaenogobius annularis | reverse complement strand
CACAAGAGTCAACGCAACACAAGTGTCAACACAAGAGTCACAAGCACAAGTGACACAGTCACGCAACACAAGAGTCAACGCAACACAAGAGTCAGATTATTCACGTTTTCACTCATTTTTACCTTGTCCATGAGTTGTCGCCAATTTCATCAAAGATAAAGAATCTCACTTCCCTGTTCAAGTACTTCATATAACTTCGAGTGACATTCTTTACCGCCCCCTACTGGAGTTGTACGTCTTCAAAGTATGTGTTTACGCTGCGCCGTGAAAAAGCAACAAAAAAAGAGAAAAGAAAGTGAGAGGAGAAAGAGAGTCCAAAGAAGAAGTCGAAGTCAAAGAAAGAGTCCAAAGAATGAAGTCAGTCCAAGAATGAAGTCTAAAGAATGAAGTCTAAAGAATAAAGTCTAAAGAATGAAGTCCAAAGAATCCAAAGTCAAAGAAGTCAAAGAATGAAGTCTAAAGAATGAAGTCTAAAGAATGAAGTCTAAAGAATGAATAAAGAATGAAGTCTAAAGAATGAAGTCTAAAGAATGAAGTCTAAAGAATAAAGTCTAAAGAATGAAGTTCCAAAGAATGAAGTCTAAAGAATAAAGTCTAAAAAGAATAAAGAATAAAGTCTAAAGAATGGCGGTCATGTGACACTGTGGGAGACCAACCATCATAAAACACCACTGAAGAAGAAGAAGAAGAAGAAGAAGAAGAAGAAGAGACAAAGCGAGAGCGAGAGAAAAGAGAGTGTTAAGAATAGTGACGATGATGTCACAAAAGAAAAAGCGATGATGTCACAAAAGAAAAGCGAAGATGTCACAAAAGTAAGCGATGATGTCACGAAGCAAAGGGCGATGATGTCACGAAGCAAAGGGGCGATGATGTCACGAAGCAGACCCGAGTCAGTGTCAGACTTCTGGTCATTTGGGGGGATCGTGTGTGAGATAGTTCAGGTCTTTTCAGGTTAGTTTCTGGTCATTTCTGTCTTGTCTCCTGCAAATACTGATGTGTTATAGTTTCAGGTTTTTTCTCAGGCGTTCTCTTTGACCCTTTAATAGTATTTCATCAGCGAACAGCGGCGTCGTGTCTTCACCATGACGGCCCCGGCGTCCGGCAGCACACGCCTCCAGCACACGCAGGCCCAGGTCGGCGAGATCGTGGATACAATGCGAGTGAACGTGAACAAAATTTTGGAGCGAGACGAGAAGCTGTGGGAGCTGGACAACCGAGCGGACGCGCTTCAGGCCGGAGCCTCACGGTTTGAGACCGCCGGAGGCAAACTCAAGAGGGACGTCCTGGTGGAGGAACTGCAAGACCATGGGCTTCCTGATCGGTTTCATCCTGATCGTCTGCATCAGCATCGTCGTCTGGAATTTCTCCTGAAATCCTCCGGAAGTTTGGGAGAGTCATGATTGGTCACATGATCACTGCCCACTCCCTCTCTTCCTGTTTGGGGTCTTTATTTCCATTATTCCATTGAGACTGCTTTGAGGACAAACATTTAAATATTGACGAAAAGTATATCCCGAAATATATAAAAAGTGTCAAAGACCATTTTGAGTTTCTAGTTTAATGAGTCGCTGTAATGCCTCATTCGTCCAGCAGGGCTCCATCGTAGAAAAAGCTTCAGTTTCAGTTGAGTCTCCTGATGATGGCTGGATCCTCTTAACTCTCCTTAACTCCTCCTCCACTCCTCCTAACTCCTCCTCCACTCCTCCTTAACCTCCTAACTCCTCCTTAACTCCTCCTCCACTCCTCCTTAACTCCTCCTTAACTCCTCCTTAACTCCTCCACTCCTCCTCAACTCCTCCGCAACTCCTCCTTCACTCCTCCTCCTCTTAACTCCTCCTTCACTCCTCCTTAACTCCTCCTTAACTCCTCCTTCACTCCTTCCTTAACTCCTCACTCCTCCTTCATCCTCCTCTCCTCCTTAACTCCCTCTTAACTCCTCCTCCTCCTCCTTAACTCCTCCTTCACTCCTCCTTCACTCCTCCTTCACTCCTCCTTCACTCCTCCTTAACTCCTCCTTCACCTCCTTCCTCCTCCTCTCCTCCTTACTCCTCCTTAACTCCTCCTTCACTCCTCCTTCACTCCTCCTTAACTCCACCTTAACTCCTCCTTCAACACCATCTCTTCTCCTGCTCAGAACCTTCTCCTCACTGTCTTCAATAGAGTGGTTTGTGGCTTTGAGATGAAGATGCACGGCGCTCTGGGGTCCTGAACTCGAGGGTCTTCTGTGTTGATAAAGCCTCTTGTGCAGTGGCTGTTTAGTCTCACTATGTGGCGCTCTTTACCACTTAGTTCAAATCAATTCAATGTATTTTTGTAACGCCCAAAATCACAACAACGTTTTCCTCAAAGGCGACAGTGAAAAACAGAATAAACATAGGACTTGGTCATGTCCCGTGTCCTCAGACACATGTCCCACAGCGCCCCCTGTCCTTAGACCCTCCTTCTGCAGGAGAAACTACCAAACCTCTTTGTGAAAAAAGTAGAAACCTGGAGAAGTTCCACCGTGAAGGAGAGGTCCCACAGGAGGTCCCACAGGAGGTCCCACAGGAGGTCCCACAGGAGGTCCCACAGGAGGTCCCACAGGAGGTCCCACAGGAGGTCCCACAGGAGGACGCGCATGTTGTGATGTTGTGAAGACTCTGAGCAGAAGAGATGGTTTGGTTTTGGTTTACAACAGGATTTCGTTGGCCCGTTACAGAGCCGTTGGGATCCAAAGAGTTCCCAGACTTGATCCACAGATTGAGAAGGACTTGGACGAGTCAAAACGAGTCCAGATGATTCAATTGAAGCTTTTCCTACAATGGAGCCCTGCTGGACGAATGAGGCATTACACCCACCCATTAAACTAGAGTGAATCTAACGCTTTGTGCGCAGTTTGATTCAACACTAACTCACAAAGTGCTTCACACCTTTCAATCACTGTTAAAAAACCCAAATGGTGCTTTAAATCTGCGTGTTTCAATCTGAAGTGTGTCATTCTTCGGTCCCAGACGCTTCATTAAATGAGCGTATGCTGCTAACGAGGCATTTCTACAAGCTCAATATCCGATTGTTTGCTCTAGAGGGCGACGGTTGACATGGTAACCCACGTTTAGAATATGGTGTTATTGTTCCCTTCAATCGCCATGGTTTCACCCTGTTTACGAGGTCGTCTTCTCTGATTCTGAGAAGTTTAAAGTTTCTCCGGTTTGTGGCTTCAAAGTGAGAGCCATATATATTAAATATATATATATATATATATATATATATATATATATATATATATATATATATATATATATATATATATATATATATATATATATATATATATATATATTAATCATAAACGTGCTAAATGATCTTGCCTGTGTTTTAATGAGTGGTCCGAACTCTCGTGGGCACTTTAAACTGAATTGTACCCCATGTTTTTTTATTGATTTGACTTTTGAATTTGTTTTTTTTTTAAAGTCGTTAAAAAGAGAAAACATGTTGGACTTTGATATTTAGATTAGTTACATTATTATTATTATTATTATTATTATATATTATTATTATTATTATTATTATTATTATCTTTACGTTAACAATGGCCAACTAGAATGTAGTGGGCTACATCGTGGGCCCTTTACGCCGTGGGCCCTTTACATCGTGGGCCCTTTACATGCGTGGGCTCCGTTTTACGCCGTGGGCCCTTTACATCGTGGGCCCTTTACGCCGTGGGCCCTCTTCTTCGGCCGTGGGCCCTTTACGTCGTGGGCCCTTTTCGCCCGTGGGCCTTTACGCCGTGGGCCTTTACGCCTAAAAGCTAACACACGTTAGCTTCAATATCAAACATAAAATGCTGTTGTGACCACTTTAGTTCAGTTTATGTTATTTCAAACATTAATGAGGACATTTATTGTATGTTAGCATTAGCTTAGCGACAAACGCACTCTCTAAAGTGGGACGCTCTCTAAAGGTGGCGTGAATGGTGTGCGGGACCACCAAAAGAGGGCGCATAGTTGCGATCGCTGTAAATCAAGTTGTGTTTTTACCCGCCGTGATGAGTGGCGGTCCACAACTTGTACAACACTGACATCTGCTGGCGCAAACGCGGTATTACACCAGCCGCACATCCGGGGCTTTTAGGTGCATTTTACGGCCTTTGAACGTTGACTGAGGGTCGCACAAGGTCAAAGTGAAGCCTCATGAAACAGCAAGAGCATTTGACCCAGATGTTTGAGGCTTCTGTTTTTATTCATTAAAATTGAAAAAAGAAAAAAGTGAGACCAAGATCAGAATCAGAATCTGGACACGCCCACGACGACCAAACCCACCACGCCCCACGACCCAACCCACCACGCCCCACGACCAACCCAACCAGCCCCACACCCAAACCCACACGCCCACTAACCCAGCCACGCCCCACGCCCAACCACACGCCCACGACCCTAACCCACACGCCCCACGACCCAACCCACCCGCCCACGACCCAAACCACCACGCCCCACGACCCAAACCACACGCCCCGACGACCCAAACCCACCACGCCCACGACCCTGACCCACGACCCTGACCACCACGCCCACGACCCTAAACCCACCACGCCCCACGACCCTAACCACCACGCCCACGACCCAAAACCACCACGACCCACGACCCTAACCCACCACGCCCCGACCCTGACCCACCACGCCCCAGACCCAAACCACCCCAACCTGACCCCCACGACCTGACCACCACGACCCTGACCCACCACGCCCACGACCCTGGCACCACGCCCCACGACCCTAACCCACCACGACCCACGCCCATACCCACCACGCCCTCGACCTGACGATGGGACGGACGTTTGGATTCAAAAACATCTAAAACAAAAGAAAGACTTTTGAACTTGAATCTAAAGTGGGAAAGTTAAAAATACGACCTAAACTTAAAAAATCATCTTTCATTTAAATGAATTCAACATTTTCCTCGTCCAACTGTAAAGTCCAGTTTCTCTGAAGTTCTAACGAAACAAAAGGTCTGAATAAACTTCTGAAATAAACCTTTCCGTCTTTGTTTTCACACGTTTGAGAAAGAACTTTGAGTCTCGGGTTTTTCCAACTGTTGCTTCATTTCCTCTGAGAAAGAGTTCTGTTCAGTTTGGTAATAAAGCCAAAAGAGCCAGGACAGAGACAGGGGAGAGAGGACAGAAGGAGCGGGAGAGGGACCAGGGACAAGGACCAGGACAGAGCCAGGACGGGACCAGGACAGGCACAGGACCAGGACGCAGAGACCAGGACCAGAGCAGGACCAGGAAACCAGGACGCAGAGCCAGAGCCAGGACCAGAGCCAGAGCCAGAGCAGAGCCAGGACCAGAGAAGCGCAGAGCCAGGACCAGGAGCCAGAGGACCAGAGACCAGGACCAGAGCCAGAGCCAGGACCAGAGCCACCAGAGCCAGAGCCAGGACCAAGGGACCAGAGCCAGACCAAGGACGGCCAGAGCCAGGCCCAGAGCAGGACCAGGACCAGAGCAGAGCCAGAGCCAGAGCCAGGACCAGGACCAGGACAGAGCCAGGACCAGACCAGGACCAGGACCAGAGCCACGAGCCAGAGCCAGGACCAGGACCAGAGCCCAGAGCCAGGACCAGAAGCCAGGAAGCCAGAGCAGGACCAGAGCGACAGGACCAGAGCCAGAGACCAGAGCCAGACCAGAGCAGGACCAGGACCAGAGCCAGGAAGAGCAGAGCCCAGAGCCAGAGCCAGAGCCAGGACCCAGGACCAGAGCCAGGACCAGAGAGGCCAGAGCCAGAGCCAGAGCCAGGACAGAGCCGAGCCAGGACAGAGCCAGAGCCAGAGCCAGAGCCAGGACGCAGGACCAGGAGCCAGACCAGGACGCCAGAGCCAGAGCCAGAGCCAGAGGACCAGGACAGAGCCAGGAGACAGGACCAGAGCCAGAGCAGACCAGGACCAGAGCAGAGCCAGGACAGGCGACAGAGCCAGGACAGAGCAGAGCCAGAGCAGGACCAGACCAGGACCAGGACCAGAGCCAGGCCAGAGCCAGGACCAGAGCACAGGACAAGCCAGAGCCAGGCCAGGACCAGAGCCAGGACCAGGACCAGAGCCAGGACCAGAGCCAGAGCCAGAGCCAGAGCCAGGACCAGAGACCAGGACCAGGAACAGCCAGGACCAGGACGAGACCAAGAGCCAGAGCCAGACAGCCAGAGCCGAGCCAGAGCCAGAGCAGAGCCAGAGCCAGGACCAGAGCCAAGGACAGGACCAGAGCAAGCCAGAGCAGACCAGGACAGACCAGGACCAAGGACGCAGAGCCAGGACCAGGAGCCCAGAGCCAGAGCAGGACCAGAGCCAGGACGAGAGCAGCGCCAGGACCAGAGCAGAGCCAGGACCAGACCAGGACAGAGCCAGGACCAGAGCCAGGACCAGAGCCAGAGCAAGCAGAGCAGGCACGGACCAGAGCCAGAGCAGGACAGAAGCAGAGCAGGACCAGAGCCCCAGAGTCCAGAGCCAGCGCAGGACAGGGACAGAGCCCAGGACCAGGACCAGAGCCAGGACCGAGCCAGGACAGGACCAGGACCAGAGCCAGGACCAGAGCCAGAGCCAGGACGCAGGCCAGGACCAGGACCAGAAGCCAGGACCAGGACGCGAAGAGCCAGAGCCAGGACCAAGTGCCAGAGCAGGACCAGGACCAGGACCAGACAGAGCAGGACCAGCGCCAGAGCCTAGAGCCAGGACAGGACCAGAGCCAGGAACTCAGAGCCAGAGCAAGCAGAGGCCAGGACCAGAGCCAGAGCCAGCCAGGAACCAGAGCCACGGACAGAGCCAGGAGCCATGGACAGAAAGCCGAGCCAGAGCCCAGAAGCGAGCCATAGGGAAATAAAGAGGGGAGAGGGGGAGGGAATAAAAAGGGGACACCCATCGAAAGAGCCAACCCAGAGCCAGAGCAGGACCAGAGCCAGGACAAGAGCCAGAGCAGGACCAGAGCCAGGAACGAGCCAGGACCAGAGCCAGGACCAGAGCCAGAAGCCAGGACCAGAAGCCAGGACCAGAAGCCAGAGCCAGAGCCAGAGCAGAGCCAGGACCAGAGCCAGAGCCAGGACCAGAGCCAGGACCAGAGCCAGACGGTTTCAGAGGAAAAGAAGTGGAAGAACAATCATCTCATGGAGAACCCTAATCCCAGGTGGGTTTAAACGTGGCTTTTATGGGTAAAATTGGCTGATGTTGTTCATATTTGGGACAAAAATCTGAAAAATGGGCCGAGCCGGGTTTAAATGTCTTGCTTCAGTTTGATATTACGTAAAACATGTTTAACTGGAGGGATTTTAGATCCATTATCCATGTCAAAAATGCCCTATTTTCCAGACTAAAATGACCCCAAACGTTTCTGTTTGTGACTCTAAAGAGTCAAAGCTCTGCAGAAGAACAGCTCAGTTTAGACCTTCACAGGGATTTTCAAGTCCAAGTAAAAGCTCTTTTGGACCACGTTTGTGGGCCATTTCAGGGTAATATTTTGTAGAAGTGGATTTGAACTGAGAATGTTGGATTCCACTGAAAAGAAGTGTTTTTGGAGTTTTATCAGATGAGGACAAAATGGAACGAATAAATAAAAGGTCCAGCGTTCTGAACGGTGGGACGTCCCAACTGCGTCTGAACAGCTCCACATCAAAGAGCAACTGAAGATAGTGTTATATTTTGAGCCACGACTGAAGCGTTTTCCCACGATCGCAGACGGCCCAAACTGGACCGAAGGCGCTGGGACGGGTTCAGTCGGGATTCAAACCAAAAAGAGGCCGGACACACTTTCACGTTCAGGATTCTACGCTCGTGTTTTCATGTTTTGTGACCAACCATTCTCATTCGTGTGAATAGAAAACGTGTGATGGCGCTCTTGTCTGCCCTCTAGTGTGGAGGCCGAGTGGAGCCGCCGAGTCCTGGGCTACAACCACATGGTCCTGAACGGCAAAGGTAAAGCCAAAACGCCGCTTCATGAAAGTCTACATCCGGTCATTCTGCTGTTGTTCTGTCACAGACGAATTCCTCTGTCCACTGGAAACTTCTGACCAACACCAGCCTGAGCCCGAGAGTCCAGCGGCCTGTGCCACGCCCAGGTCAGAGTCGTGTCTGACCTGACACGTAGACTTTCAGACCTCATAGACCTGAAACCAGAGGAAAACTTTGTGTTTGAAGCTGCAATGTTGGGTTCAAACTGCATCATTGGTATTTTGGGTTTTCTCTCTTTCTCTGATGAAAAAATCAAAAACAAACATCATTTTTAGTCAGAATCCTTTGTCATGTTTTTACACAAAGTAACCCAGTGCGAAAGTGTTGTAAGTATTGCCGAATGTTGTGTTACTTAGCCATAGTGGGCTTTTGTCGTCTTGTTAAAGGTGTAAATAAGTCCTGCTCTTTCCCGTGTGTATCAGTGACCCGTCAGTGACCACAGGGGGCGCTCTGGAGGCTCTGATGAAGTACGTGTCGGAGCAGGGCCTGGACCCGAGACCAGCACAGGAGGCCGAGGTCACCGACGTGCAGACGATTCACTGCTACAGGGTACGAGCCGCCGGGACGTGTACGTCAGGTTTAGGTCAGGTTTAGGTCAGGTTTAGGTCAGGTTTAGGCAGGTTTAGGTAGTTATAGGTTCAGGTTTTAGGTTCAGGTTTAAGGTCAGGTTTAGGTTTCAGGTTTAAGTCAGGTTAGGTCAGGTTTTAAGTCAGGTTTAGGTCAGTGTAGCAGTTTAAAGTCAGGGTTTGGGTCAGTTTAAGTCAGGTTTAGGTCAGGTTTAGGTCAGGTTTAGGTCAGGTTTAGGTCAGGTTTTATAGTCAGGTTTAGGTCAGGTTTAGGTCGTCAGGTTTAGGTCAGGTTTAGGTCAGGTTTAAGTCAGGTTTAGGTTCAGGTTTAAGTCAGGTTTCTAGGTCAGGTTTTAGGTCAGGTTTAAGTCAGGTTTAGGTCAGGTTTAAGTCAGGTTTAGGTCAGGTTTAAGTCAGGTTTAGGTCAGGTTTAGGTCAGGTTTAGGTCAGGTTTAGGTCAGTTTAAGTCAGGTTGTAGTTTAGGTCAGGTTTTAAGTCAGGTTTAAGTCCCAGGTTTAGGTCAGGTTTAGGTCAGGTTTAGGTCAGGTTTAGGTCAGGTTTAAGTCAGTTTAGTCAGGTTTTAGGTCAGGTTTAGGTCAGGTTTAGGTCAGGTTTAGGTCAGGTTTAAGTCAGGTTTAAGTCAGGTTTAGGTCAGGTTTAAGTCAGGTTTAAGTCAGGTTTAGGTCAGGTTTAGTCAGGTTTAAGTCAGGTTTAGGTCAGGTTTAGGTCAGGTTAAGTCACGTTTAGGTCAGGTTTAGGTCACGTTTAGGTCAGGTTTAGGTCAGGTTTAAGTCAGGTTTGTTAGGTCACGTTTAGGTCAGTTTTAAGTCAGGTTTAAGTCAGGTTTAGGTCAGGTTTAGGTCAGGTTTAAGTCAGGTTTAGGTCAGGTTTAGGTCAGGTTTAAGTCAGGTTTAGGTCAGGTTTAAGTCACGTTTAGGTCAGGTTTAGGTCACGTTTGGGTCAGGTTTTAGGTCAGGTTTAAGGTCAGTTTAAGGCAGTTTAAGTCAGGTTTAGGTCAGGTTTAGGTCAGGTTTAGTTCAGGTTTAGGTCATGTTTAGGTGAGGTTTAGGTCAGGTTTAAGTCAGGTTTAGGTCAGGGTTGAGGGTCTGTTTTAAGTCAGGTTTAAGTCAGGTTTTAGGTCAGGTTTAGTCAGGTTTAGGGTCAGGTTTAGGTCAGGTTTAGGTCACGTTTAGGTCAGGTTTAGGTCAGGTTTAAGTCAGGTTTAGGTCTGGTTAAGTCAGGTTTAAGTCAGGTTTAGGTCAGGTTTAGTCAGGTTAAGGTCAGGTTTAGGTCAGTTTTAGTCAGGTTTAGTCGATTAAGTCAGGTTTAGGTCAGGTTTTGGTCAGTTTAAGTTGCTTTAATTTAGGTCAGGTTTAGGTCAGGTTTAAGTCAGGTTTAGGTCAGGTTAAGGTCAGGTTTAGGTCAGTTTTAAGTCAGGTTTAGGTCAGGATTAAGTCAGTTTTAGGTCAGGTTTTGGTCAGGTTTAAGTTAGCTTTAGGCCAGGTTTAGGTCAGGTTTAGGTCAGGTTTAAGTCAGGTTTAAGTCAGGTTTAGGTCAGGTTTAGGTCAGGTTTAGGTCAGGTTTAGGTCAGGTTAAGGTCAGGTTTAAGTTAGCTTTAGGCCAGGTTTAGGTCAGGTTTAGGTCAGGTTTAGGTCAGGTTTAAGTCAGGTTTAAGTCAGGTTTAAGTCAGGTTTAGAAATTCAAAACGGTTTCCTGTTTTCAGTTAGTAAATTGTAGCAAGTCAGTGAAGTATTGAACATATTTTATAGTCTGCATCAAAATCCTGACTGAAATGATTGTGTTTTCTTGACTGTATTTGTGTTCTGTTGTTGAGTGCAAACGCTTGCTCCAGCCTTCTATTGCGGCTTCCTTATTTATTTTTCTTTTAATTCATTTTTTCTCTGCCATAAATGTTGAATTATTACTTTTTTAAGTAAACCAAGGATTTTAAGATTTTTTTGTTTTAAGTTTTAACAACATATTCCAACGCTGTTGGAAATATCAACAAGAAATTCATGAGCTACAAATATGGATATTCACTTTAGAATCTGAAAAAGGATAGTGGCAGTAAGAAGTCAGTAAGAAAAACTGCTACTTTCGACCTAAACGACTCTGTGTTGTTCCAAAACTGTCTTGAGAGCGGGCTGTATCTTGGAACAAACTCGGAGCAAAGACTTAGCGATACAAAGATAATGTAACGTCACCTAAAATACGGCTTACAAACAGATTTTTACCACTTTCAGAGACTGAAGTAAACGAACAAAGGAAAAATGTATTACATGATGGGGGCAAACAGAGAGAGAATCTGTGCCAAACGTCAAGGTCACAGAGGCTGTTCTGATCAGTGATGTGAGGGATAGAAGAATGAAAACAACACACTTTCCCAGCTTCAGTATTTCTGACACTCCTTCCTAATGTTTTGGCCACACATCGAGGGGTTAAGCAGCTGATTGTGCACATGGGTGCAGTGGACATACGACGGGAACAGACCATAGTTTTGAAAAGAGACTTCTTGGAGTTATTCGAAGTGCTTGATAAAATGGAAATCAAAACATTCACCAAAGATTCATTAGCAGCCGCTCCACCACCACCACCAGCAAAGGATTCAGCTGCAGCTGCTCCACACACCTCCACCGACTTCAGCGAAGGACTCATCAGAAGCAGCACCACAACAATCTTCACAACCGCTGGAGGATTCAGGGCATCAACATCAGTTCCTTCTCCCACAGGGTCCTCATCAAAGGCCTTAGACCCATCTATGACAGACCCGGCAACACCCCTGTCATCGCCCCCGCCCTCAGAGCAGCCATGGGTCCCCCCTGCAACATCTACTCTGTCCCACTCTCACCCAGGGGCCTTCCCAGCCATCTTGAATGTCTGATCAAATCAGGCATTTAGATGGCTCCACTCACGCCTAATACAGCAAGATCAAGAGTTCTGATGTCAACAATGATGAACTCTTCCTCGCACACACCTGTGTCACCTGCTACAGCAACAAAAGCCCCACCATCTGTTCCCCCCTCGCCTTTCACCTTGCCGGAACTCATAGTAATAAAAAAACAACCCGGGGCCGTGTAAAAACAGCCTCCCCTAGTGCTATTTCTGTAGTCACAGCACACAGATGGGAAAACAAAATGTGAGTCAGGCTGCCCAGAGAAATTTGATTCATATTCCTTTGGAGGTGTTTGCGCAATTTTTAGAGATGAAATAGTTTCCCTTTTGGGGTGTTTTCATCATTTGAGGATGTATCCTTTAAAATGGAGCTAAAACAGTCTCCATCTATTCATTGTTTTATACAAGCCCCTCCCCAGCACTGCCAAAGTTGTATTGAGGATTTTACTGAGATGTTTCAGTCGTATGCACAGAGATTGATGGTTTGGTCATTACAGGTGATTTCAATGTTCACGTTGATAATATTTGTGACAGAAACGCTAAAGAGCTTCATGCTGTCCTTTTAAACCTTTGGTCTTACTCAGCATGTGAGTTCTGTCTTGTTTCTGTGATTTTAAAGCATTTTCCCCGTTGTATGAAGCACTTTGAAGTGCCTTGTGTACAAATTGTGCTCTACAAATAAACTTGCCCTGCTTTTTCGTGACTGTCGTTGTGTTTTCTTGACTGTAGTTGTGTTTTCTTGACTGTAGTTGTTTTCTTGACTGTAGTTGTGTTCTGTTCAGTATCGTCTGGAGACATTCACAGAGACGCGCTTCACTCGGTGGAACACAGATCCTTACATGGGTGAGAACATTTACTACTTACTTTATTCTGACACTTCCAGTCGAAAGACCCAAGACTCAAACGTCTGGGGCGAACTCTGATCTTCAGCTGTGAAGCGTCGCACGTCACACACATCCAAACGTAGACATCGTGAATGTTGTTTTGCAGTTCACGAGCGACGCTGCAGAATCCTACTTATGTCACTGTTAAAATAAAACTGCAGAAGTAGTAAATGTGCGTGAGTGACACGTAGAAGACCTGGACTGATACTGCGATGGAGAATAAAGATGACTCAAATATGAATCACTCTAAATACAACTTCAGTGGAACAATTCTAATGTGGTCAAATAGTGCTTCAAATATTGACATGAGCAAAAAAGTATTTGTAACTTTGTGTTTTTCCAAAGACAGACTAAATCTAAATTAAATCAGATCTGAAGAATAAAAATGTTCGAATCATTACATATTGTCGACATCAAGCTTTTGACACAGTGAGAAGAGAAACTACACTTTTACTCAGAAGGCTGTTACACTGTACAATATATTACTCGAATAAGAAAGGTGTGCAGCTCGGAAAGTATTCTGAAAAGTACAAGTAACTGAGTCGTGCCCATGTCTGAAGATGAGCAGAATTTGAATATTGTGTATGTTGTGTGGGGAAAAAGGTGATATTTCTGCACTTTTGTGATTGATTTGACAGACATTTCATATTTGTCTGATAATTTAACCTTGACATGCGTTTAAAAACATGTTTTAACATATTTCTGCATAATATCATCTGAATATCGTTCTCAGGAAAAAAATATTGGGAGAGATCACAAGTTTTAAACATGGGGGTCGGACAAGTCCCTCCCTCTTTTGAAAATGAGTGATTAATGTTGGAGAGATAACACGGACTGTGTGGACTGTGTGGACTGTGTGGACTGTAAGGACTGTGTGGACTGTGTGGACTGTAACTGTGTAAGGACTGTGTGGACTGATGTGGACTGTAAGGACTGTGTGACTGTGGACTGTAAGGACTGTGTGGACTGTGTGGACTGTGTGGACTGAAACTGTGGACTGTAAGGACTGTGTGGACTGTGTGGACTGTGCTGGACTGTATAAGGACTGTGTGGACTGTGTGGACTGTGTGGACCGTCTGGACCGTCTGACCGTGTGGACCGTAAGGACTGTAAGACTGTGGACTGTGTGGACTGTTGACTGTGTGGACTGTGTGGACTGTGGACTGTAAGGACTGTGTGGACTGACGTGGACTTGTGGACTGTGTTGGACTGTGGACTGTAAGGACTGTGTGACTGTAAGGACTGTGTGGACTGTGTGGACTGTGTGGCATGTGTGGACTGTTAAGGACTGTAAGACTGTGTGGACTGTGTGGACTGTGTGGATTGTGTGGACTGTAAGGACTGTAAGGACTGTGTGGACTGTGTGGACTGTAAGGACTGTGTGGACTGTGTAGACTGTGTGGATTGTTGTGGACTGTAAAGACTGTGTGGACTGTCGTGGACTGTAAGGACTTGTGTGGACTGTGCGGACTGCTGTGGACTGTGCGGGCTGTAAGGACTGTAAGGTGCTGGTTCAGGTGTGCAGCTGTCACTGGCTCTGGAGTGCTGGCCAGAGCACTACTTAAGACCCGGATGGAAGATTCGGATAGGTGGTGACAATGAGGAGGAGACACGGGATGGGTCAGAAGCTTTATTGAACTTCACAGGTACACACAGACTGCCTTCTGATTCTATGATTCTTCTCTGATTCCTCCCTGATCTGAATGATCGAATTGCTCGAATCGCCCCATTGAATCAAATTATTCCGTGGACTCATACCGCTGCTGGATATGCTTATCCTCAAAGCACATGAGGTCAAAGCACATGAGGTCATCAAGCAGAATGGAATGTGTAGTGACATCACAAAGCATTCCATCATGCAAAGGCTGGACCTCTACCTCTTTTTTTTTTTGGATGGTATAGCGTAAAACACATTACTTTTGAAGACGTTACAACTACAGTACGGTGGCGGAAAAATGCACCTTTTCAGTTGGCTACCAACACAACACAACAACGACAACAACTCCTCTATAGTACAATTATGTCCGCCCACTTTTAAAAGCAGCTGCTCATCACTATGAACTCTGTGCCTTCACTGTTTTCCCTGTCTCTCTGCATCAACATGGAGAAGGTGCAAACTGCCATGAAACTCCTTCTTTTAAGTTCCAGAGCAGGAGGAAACATCTCGGGTGAGGACACACCAGCCTGACCTCACCACACAGAGACACGGCCTGCCTCTCACCACACCAGAGACACGGCCTGACCTCCAACCACCACAGAGACACGGCCTGACCAGAGACACGGCCTGACCACACAGAGACACGGCACTGACCTCCACCACAGAGACACGCGCTGACCTCCACCAAGAGACACGGCCTGACCTCCACCACAGAGACACGGCCTGACCTCCACCACACAGAGACACGCCTGACCTCCACCACACAGAGACACGGCCTGACCTCCACCACACAGAGACACAGGCCTGACCTCCACCACAGAGACTCCACCTCCACAGAGACACGGCCTGACATCACCACAGAGACAGCTCACCACAGACAGCCTGACCTCCACACGGCCTGACCTCACCACACAGAGACACGTCCTGACCTCCACACAGAGACACCGCCTGACCTCCACCACACAGAGACACGCCTGACTCCACCACACAGAGACACAGCCTGACCTCACCACAGAGACGGCCTGACCTGCCACCCACAGAGACACGGCCTGACCTCCACCACAAGAGGACACAGCCTGCACCTCCACCACACAGAGACACGGCCTGACCTCCACCACACAGAGACACGGCCTGACCTCCACCACAGAGACGGCCTGCACCACAGGACAGACACGGCCTGACCTCCACCCCACACAGAGACACGGCACCTGACCTCCACCACACACGAGACACAGTCCTGACCTCCACCACACAGAGCACCGAACCCTACCCTGCCACCACACAGAGACACGCCTGACCTCCACCACAGAGACACGTCCTGACCTCACCACAGAAAGACACGGCCTGACCTCACACACACAGAGACACGGCCTGACCCTGCACCACAGAGACACGGCCTGACCTCCACCACACAGAGACACGGCCTGACCTCCACCCACATCAGCGCACAGCCGACCATTGACCCACCAACACAGAGACACGGCCTGACCTCCACCCACACAGAGACACGGCCTGACCTCCACCACAGAGACACAGCCTGCCTCCACCACACAGAGACACGTGGCCTGACATAATCCACCACAGAGACACAGCCTCTGACCATCCACCACACAGAGACACGGCCTGACCTCACACCAACACAGAGAACACGGCCTGACCTCCACCACACAGAGACACGGCCTGACCTCCACCACAGCGAGACACAGCCTGAACCTCCACACACAGAGACACTGCCTGACCTCCACCACACAGAGACACGAGCCTGACCTCCACCACAGAGACACACGCCTCTGACCTTCCACCACAGAGAGACACACAGCGCTGACCTCCACCCACAAGAGACACACAGCACTGACCTCCACCACAGAGAGACACACTGAGAGACAGCCTGACCTCCACCACACAGAGACACAGACCAGCCTGACCTCCACCACACAAAGACACAGCCTGACCTCCACACCACAGACACAGGAGACACGACCCCCTGACCTTCCACCACAGAGAGACACACAGCCTGACCTCCACCACAAAGAGACACACTGCCCTGACCTCCCAGACCACACAGAGACACGGCACTCTGCACCATCCACCACACAAAAGACACAGCCTGACCTCACACCAGACACACAGACACGCTGACCTTCCACCACAGAGAGCACACGCCACCTGACCTCCACACGGAGCACACAGCCTGACCTCCCACCACACAGAGACACGGCCTTGACCCTACCACACTAAGAGGACTCACGTCTGACCTCCACCAGACAGAGACACAGCCTGACCTCCACCACACAGAGACACGGCCTGACCTCCACCACACAAGACCTCGCCTGACCTCCACCACACAGAGACCGCCTGACCTCCACCACAGAGACACGCCTGACCTCCACCACAGAGACACCTGACCTGACACAGCCTGACACGGCCTGACCTCCACACACAGAGACTGACCTGACCTCCACCACACAGAGACTCGGCCTGACCTCCACCACACAGAGACACGGCCTGACCTCCACCACAGAGACACAGCCTGACCTGTTTTGTTAATGAATATAAAAAATAAATATTTGATAAAAGCTCTTTTACGATTTGGGTTTTATTTTAAAATTGGCCTACATGTTCCCAACAGCGGTTCATGAACGTCTGAGTCATGTGACCAGCCTCATGAGCCCTCAGGTCACGTGACCAGCCTCATGAGCCCTCAGGTCACGTGACCATTCTCAGGACGGGGCCAGTAGTAAATGGAGCTTTAGTCATCCTTTCTTTGCTTTCATGCATACGGCTGAATGAATCCAGGCTGTGCAGCTGCAGCCTCAGCCACTCTGCTGAATGTCTTTCCTGCTCTCATCCCCATGACACGCTGCACTGTCCTGTCTAATGAAGCCTACGAGGGAGAAAGTCCTTTAAATAACAGACTGAAAGCAGATGTTTGTTCAGGAGAAGATCTGGAGGAGTGTGCAACTCCTGCTCCGCCCTGGGACATGTTTGTGGAAGAACCGCCCCTTTTCAGAGCCTCGTCCAGAGACATCGCTCTGCCCCAAACCAAGCTGGTCAAGGTATTCACACAGTGTGCAGATGCCACACCCACACGTGTGCAGATGCCACACACACGTGTGGCAGATGCCACACCCAGTGCAACACACGTGTGCAGATGCCACACCACACGTGTGCAGATGCCACACCAACACGTGCAGATGCACAGTGCAGATGCCACACCCCACCAGATCCACCCACCACGTGTGCAGATGCCACACCCACAGTGTGCCACGTTGCCACACCCTCACGTGTGCAGATGCCACACCCACACTGTCCAGATGCCACACCACACACGTGTCCAGATGCCACACACACGCACACACACGTGTCCAGATGCACACACGCACACACACGTGTCCAGATGCCACACACACGCACACACGTGTCAGATGCCACACGCACACGTGTCCAGATGCCCCACGCACACACGTGTCCAGATGCCACGCACACACACGTGTCCAGATGCCCCACGCACACACGTGTCACAGATGCCACACACACACAGATGCCACACACACGCACGCACGTGTCCAGATGCCACACACACACGTGTCCAGACACACACACGTGTCCAGATGCACACACACACGCACACACACGTGTCCAGATGCCACACACACACGCATGTGTCCAGATGCCACACACACGCACGCACACATGTCCAGATGCCACCACACACACGTGCACACACACACACACACACATACACACGTGTCCAGATGCACACCGCACACACACACCCACACACACACCACGTGTCCATGCACACACGTGCACACACACACGCACACACAGACGTGTCCACACACACACGTGTCCAGATGCACACACACGCACACACGTGTCCAGATGCCACACACACACGCACACGTGTTCCAGATGCCACACGCACACACGTGTCCAGATGCCGCACACACACACATGTGTCCAGATGCCACACACACGCACACACACACGTGTCCAGATGCCACACACACGCCACACACACGTGTCCAGATGCCACACACACGTGTCACACACATGTCCACACACACACATGTCCAGATGCCACACACACGCACACACACGTGTCCAGATGCCCCACACACACGTGTCCAGATGCCACACGCACACGTGTCCAGATGTCACGCACACATGCATGTGTCCAGATGCCTAAACGTGTAAACCGCTTGTCTGTCAGGTCTGTGGACGCTGCCACGGCAGAGGAAGGTTCAGCTGTTCTTTCTGCATCGGCGGGAAAGTGAGTGTGACACAATTTGAATGTGTTTATTTACATGACGTTCGGATCAGATTGTGTTTTTCTCACTTTAAAGATTCTAAATGAAAAATGCTCCGTGTAAATGAGCCGTGATTCAGCCGTCTGAATCCAGACTGCGATTCACAATGAGTCCATCTTTGCTGTGGAATTTTTCACGTTCTGCTGTAGTGACGTCCTGGTCTCTCACCCTGGTCTCACCCTGTTCTCACCCTGGTCTCACCCTGGTCTCACCCTGGTCTCACCCTGGTCACCCTGGTCTCAGGTCTCACCTGGTCTCACCCTGGTCTCACCCTGGTCTCACCCTGGTCTCACCCACCCTGGTCTCACCCTGGTCTCACCCTGGTCTCACCCTGGTCTCACCCTGGTCTCACCCTGGTCTCTCACCCAGGTCTCACCCACCCTGGTCTCACCCTGGTCTCACCCTGGTCTCACCCTGGTCTCACCCAGGTCCTCACCCTGGTCTCACCCTGGTCTCACCCTGGTCTCACCCAGGTCTCACCCTGGTCTCACCCTGGTCTCAGGTCTCACCCTGGTCTCACCCTGGTCTCACCCAGGTCTCACCCTGGTCTCACCCTGGTCTCACCCTGGTCTCACCCTGGTCTCACCCAGGTCTCACCCTGGTTCACCCTGGTCCTCATCACAAAACAGCTTCAGGCTCAGGTTTTATGAGTCCAGGTCTCATTTCTGACTCTTTCATTACAACTGCGTGGCGACATTAGCGTGTCGGAGGAAAGCTAGCTTTTAGATTAAAGCTAAAATACGACGTGTCTTCAGCCTGAAGTTTCCTGCAGGAGACCTGTCGTGTAACGTCTGCTTGTGTTCCAGGAGAACTGTCGTTGCTGTTGTGGGCGCGGCTGCAACTACAACTATAACCACTTCTCTGGCTACTTAGAAACCCGCATCTGCTGCGTCTGCTGTGGACGAGGACGTGTGGAGTACGTGCCACAGCTCTGCTCTTCTCACTCAGACCTCATCTTCTTCTCACTTTCTCAGACCTCACTCTTCTCACTCAGACCTCACCTTCTTCTCACTCAGACCTCACCTTCTTCTCACTCAGACCTCACTTCTTCTCACTCAGACCTCACCTTCTTCTCACTCAGACCTCACCTTCTTCTCACTCAGACCTCACCTTCTTCTCACTCAGACCTCACGACCCTTCTTCTCACTCAGACCTCACCTTTTCTCACTCAGACCTCACGTTCTTCTCACTCAGACCTCACGTTCTTTTCAGACCTCACGCTCTTCTCACTCAGACCTCACGTTCTTCTCACTCAGACCTCACGTTCTTTTCAGACCTCACGTTCTTAAAGATCTTCTCACTCAGACCTCTCGTTCTTCTCACTCAGACTCACTCAGTTCTTCTCACTCAGACCTCTCGTTCTTCTCACTCAGACCTCACTCGTTCTTCTCACTCAGACCTCACGTTCTTCTCACTCAGACCTCTCGTTCTTCTCACTCAGACCTCTCGTTCTTCTCACTCAGTTCACGTTCTTCTCACTCAGACTCACGTTCTTCTCACTCAGACCTCTCGTTCTTCTCACTCAGACCTCACGTTCTTCTCACTCAGACCTCACGTTCTTAAATGTTCTTCTCTTGTCACAGTTGTTCCTACTGCAGTGGAAAAGGTCAGAGCGTATGTACCGTGTGTTTGGAGCACAAGAAGACCACTCTGTCCATCAGCCTCAGAGTCAAATGGTACGAGAGTGAAGGCCTGAGGAGTCAGGGGCGGGACCTGGGGAGTCAGGGGCGGGGCCTGTGGCGTGAGGGTTGGGGCCTGTGGAGTGGGGCCTGTGGAGTGAGGGGTGGGGCCTGGGGATTCAGAGGTGGGGAATGAGGGGCGGGGCCTGTGGTGGGGGCAGGGCTTGGAGAGAGGGGGGCGGGGGAGAGTTTAAAATGCCCAATAAAACACACACACGAAATATATTTGTCGGATATTTCCCCACACGCTGAAACAAAAAGCTGGTGGGTTTTTTCAAACCAAACTTCCGAAAGTTCCTAGTTTATGAATATAAATAAAAACAATCACAATTTTACATTTTAATTTGTAAAAACTAGTAAAGACAATAAAACCCAAAAAGAGGTAAATACACTTTTGTCATTTGATCATGTTTTTACAGCAGAAGGAGCGCGGCTTTTTGAAGATCATCAGTTCCACTTTTATGAGCTTAAAGAATGACTGCTCTTATTGGCAGGTCAATGACCTCTGACCTGAACGCCACCATCAGAATGACCTTCAAACTCATCCATAACCAGACCAAATAAACTTGATCTTTACTCGTTTTAGACTCACTTTGAACCATGTTCTTGTGTCTCAGGGCCAATCACCAGGACGAGGTGTTGAGTGGAGAGTCAGAGCTGCCTCACCTGCAGCAGACTCCTGAAGAGTGAGACGAGTGAGACGTGAGCTGAAGAGTGAGACTGAAGAGTGAGACAGTGAGACTGAAGAGTGAGACCTGAAGAGTGAGACACAGACGAGTGAGACTGAAGAGTGAGACACTGAAGAGTGAGACAGGAGTAGAGTGGACTGAAGAGTGAGACGAAGAGTGAGACTGAAGAGTGAGACTGAGAAGAGTGAGACTGAGAAAGAGTGAGACTGAAGAGTGAGACTGAAGAGTGAGAGTGAGACTGAAGAGTGAGACTGAAGAGTGAGAGTGAGACTGAAGAGTGAGACTGAAGAGTGAGACTGAAGAGTGAGACTGAAGAGTGAGAGTGAGACTGTAGAGATGTCCACATTAACCAAGGGGAAATAACGCTGATTGGAGCGGACAGTGTGGGCCAAACAAGGATAAACGTCTACAATATATAATTGAGTAACATTTAACACAACCAAATACTTACTTTTATAATAATTACGCACACAATATGTAGTGCTGCCGAATGGTTAGCTAGAACAAATGCAACAATAAAAAAGGGACGTCTAGAAACACGGAACTAAACTTTGGTTCCCCCCTTAGTCTTTTCTGACACAGCCGCCCCCAATTGTCAGTCAGGATAATTGTCCATCACGAGAAAGACTATCAGGAGCGCTGTCATCTTCTTCAGCCAGCTGAGGAAGAGGGATCAGCCTGACGACTGGTCGGGTGTAGATCTTCTCTCTCACCTTCACAGCCGCCGTACGTACCCGACCATCTGGAGCAGGGAAGGTCTCTGTCACGGTGCCCACAGGCCAGGATGCTCTCGGGAAGCGAGGATCTACGATGAGGACCACCTGCCCAACGCGGAGCTCCTTCACGTCAGTCTTCCACTTCCGTCTATCTTGTAGACCAGGGAGGTATTGGCGGACGAATGATGACCAGAAGTTGTCGGCGAGCACCTGGCTGTGTCTCCATCGGTGTCTTCCTAGCAGGTCTTCACTGTCGTACAGAGCTTGTGGAAGCGACGAATCTCTGCGTCCCATTAGCAGCATGTTAGGTGTTATGGGGTCAGGATCTGCGACGTCGGCTGAGACGTATCCAAGTGGCTTGGCGTTCAGAATGCCTTACACCTCGACGAGTAGGGTGCGCAGGACCGGCTCAGGAACAACTTACTCCTTTAGGATGACTCTCAGCGAAGCCTTTATAGACTTGACCTCCCTCTCCCATGTCCCTCCGAAGTGGGGAGCAGCTGGAGGATTGAACCGGAACTTGATTCTCTGCTCTGCAAGTTGTTTTTGGAGTTGAGGGTTCATGGCTTGAAAGGCCTCTTGTAGTTCACGACAGCCACCAGTGAAGTTTGTGCCATTGTCACAGAGTATCTCAAATGGCTTCCCTCGACGTGCACACAAAGCGGCGAAGGCAGAGTAGGAACGTGTCGGAGTCCAAACTTTCGAGGAGATCTAAGTGAAGGCACCTTGTTGTCATACACTTGAATAGAATGCCCCATCTCTTTTCTTGGCGGCGACCGGTCTTCACAAGGAATGGACCAAAGCAGTCCACTCCCACAGAGTAGAATGGTGGTTTGTAGAGCCGCAGTCTTGCCGGTGGGAGATCTGCCATTCTTGGACTTTGGGGTTTGGCCCGCCAAAACTGGCACTCGCGGCAGCCGTACTGGTGTTTGCGGATAGCCTCACGTCCTCTTAGGATCCAGTACTGGCGTCGCAACTCAGCAAGAACACGTTCTGCACCCGGATGGTGGAGCCGTTCATCGCAGTCCTTAATAAGCAACTTGGTAATGGGGTGTCCTGAGTCTAAGACGATTGGATGGATGGTTTCGGTTTCAAGGTCAGTCGCCCGTCAAAGCCTGCCGCCAACACGGATGAGACCCGTTGCTTGCTCGTACTCTGGAGCTACGGAACTGAGCCTGCTGTCTGTAGGAATTGGGCGATGGGTCTTGAGTGCTTTAACTTCTGTCGGAAAGGACTCAACTTGGGCTTGAACAAGCAGGGCTCTTTCAGCGGTGATGAAGTCTGAAGCTTCAATATTGACTTCAGGCGTAGCCGCCCCGTGACGGAACTGCTCAGTGGCTCGAACTAGTTCTGTCCAGGTGTGAAACTTACTGGAGTCAGGTAGCTGAGGTCTAGGTGGCACTGCAACAACTCTCCGATGAAGGCACCCTTCTTTAGCTCGTGGTGATCGGGTTCAGCAGCAGTGCCTGGCATAGTTGGCCACCGGTCTTGAGTTTCGGAGAGGAAGGCTGGACCAAATCTCCACTGGCGATGACCACAGCAGCTCTTTTAAGGTGAGGCCCCTGGTGATGTGATCTGCAGGGTTACGAGGTGAGTCAACATACCTCCAGCTTGTGTAAGGTTGGTCAACGTCTGGATTTCCGCTACCCGCGTTCCAACAAACACCTTGTAACGGCAGGACTCTGATTGTAGCCAGTGGAGTACAGTGGTGGAATCGGACCAGCAGATGACTTGGTGGATTGGAATGGTGAGCTCAGTTTCGATAAGCTTGACAAGTTGTGCACCAGTTAGTGCTGCGCTGAGTTCAAGACGAGGAATGGAGAGGCACTTCTTCGGGGCTACTCTGGAACAGGCTAGAATGAAGGCAATATGGACATTACCTTGGTCATCAATGGTTCGCAGGTAAGCAACTGAGCCGTATGCCCTCTCCGAAGCATCGCAGAACACATGGAGCTCCCTGGTCACTGTGGAAGTATCGGCATTTGGAGGCGTGAAGGCTCTGGGGAATTGCACTTGAAGGAGGTTTGGGAAGCTCTTCAACCCAGGAAAGCCACTGCTCTTTAAGCTTCTGAATTTCAGAGCAGTAGGTGGCGGCCTTTTCTGGGTCTTTGGCAAGTCTACGTTCAGTGCTGCGAAGACTTGGCAGTGCTGCTTCTTTGGGCGCTTGAAGAGCGATTGGTGGAAAGCGACGGAGGAGCGGTGTGGCGTAGTGCAGAGTATCTCCTTTGCCTACTCTAATTGTAGATGTTTGGAGAAGGTCAAGGGCTTGCTGGTCGAGCTTAGACCTGGTTACGGCTTTTTCAGAGTAAGGCAGGGTGTCAAGTTGCCAGAGGCGCTGCACATGCTGGAGTAACTCTGTGTTGGCTGCAGCTGTAGAAATATGCAAGCATTGGGTCGGACTGTGAGCTGTTTGGATAGGAGTCATGGGACCTTGAAGGCACCAGCCGAGACGAGTGCAGACAGCAACTGGGCCATCCGGGGAGCCTTGGATGATTGGCAGGACAGGACTGATGAGATGGCACATGTCGGAACCAATGAGGATGAGTGGATGCACACGGTCGACGACTTGAAGTGGGATGCCTTGTAAGTGTCTGTGAGCCCGCAGGAGAGCAGCAATAGGGTAGTTGTGCTCTGCAAAGCATAGTCCCTCAGCTGAGAACGCATTGGAGATGAGATACTTCTCATTGGGCTTGGAAAGAGGGGAGACTTGAAAGGAAACTGTCAGGCCCTCTAACTGTTTGACATTCTGGTGTATTGTCTGGATGGGAAGAGTCTCTGGAACTCCAGAAAGATTGAGGGACTGGAGGACTGGTGATAAGACGATTGTCCTCTCCGAGCCGTCATCTAGAATTGCATGTGCTTCTATGGCCTGCTTGCCATTGTGGATGATGATCTTTACCACCTTTAACATCACTCGCTGCGTACAGTTGGGTCGGTCAAGGTAGACCTTCGTTGATGCTGGGCTCATGGTCAGGACGACATTGGAAGTGTCACGGATGGAGTCATGAAGTACTGTGAGATGTTGCTCTTTACACACTTTGCAGGGCCGTTTGAGGTTAACAGCTCTCTACAGCGTGACTGCGGCCACATTTCCAGCAGCGGTTTCCATCCTTGATCCACTGACGATCTGGTTGAGTGTGAGTGAGTTTCTTGAAGTTATCAGGAGTTCAGGTAATGATCTTTGTTGTCACAATGTGGACAGTAGGGTTGTGACTTTGAGGCCAACTTGGACTGGGCAGGTTTAGGGTGAGGGGACTCTTCCTTCACAGTGAGAAGCACAGGTGTGGACCGCTCTCCGTAGGTTGTAGAGCTGAAGTTCTTTGTAGTTTTAGCTGGCTTGCTTGACTCAGTCTGGTAGAATGCTGCAGCACGGCTTGAAATGCGTTTGGCTTGGGACTTGACTTGGAGCCAGACAGCTAGGTCAGGGAGCGTGTAGGTGCGGTTAGAACCTGATTGCAGAATCCCTCGGTTAAGACAATACTCCACAAAGCTGTCACGGTAAGAAGGGGGCAGCTTACTTAGCAGCCGGTCAACGTGCGACCCACACATGAGCTCTATGCCGTTGTGTCCTTCAAGAGTTCTCAGCATACCCACAAGGGATTGGATGGAAAGAGCGAAGGAGTCAAAACTGTTGGGATCACTCATCTTCAGTGCAGGAGAGTTTAGGATGGCGCCGAGCTCGGACTGGATACGCTGCCTTGGTTGACCATACTTATCTTGTAGTGCGTTGAGGGCAGCAGTGTACGGGCTTGAGTGGTGCATGTATGCCTTTGCGAGTTGAAGAGCACTGGGCAGCTTGAGATGGCTAAGCAATACTTGGTATTTGTATTGCTCACTGAGATGGCTATGGTTACTGAGCAGACTGTCGAGTGCCATCTTCAGAAGGGCAAAGTCACTCTCACAACCGCTCTCAAACACCGGCAGCATGGGCTTGGGGATGCCAAAGGCAGAGGCAATTAGCATTTCTGCTCCGAGTTGTGGTTGTAGACCAGGATAGGGGGCAGGTGTTGGTAAAGGAGCCTGGATGGGATAGGATGTGGCTGGAGGCTGCTCCCATCTGCAATCTGCTATTGGCGGTGTTGGCTGCACTGCGTTGGTGCTGATGAGAGAGGGGTGCAAGAAGGGGTTAACTCTGTTACTTGTCTTCCAGTACTTTGTTGCTTGAACGACAACACTTGGTGAGTTGTAACAGGTTGCGGTGCATTGACTGTTGGGACAGCTGCTACGTTATTGTCGTCCATTGGTGCCGCTACAGGTTGGTGCTGGGCTGCAAGTGCAAACTGGACTGGAACTGGAGGCTGACAGGGCCGGACGATGTCTGGGCTTGAGTTAGGATGAAGAGCTTCAGAGCTAAGGTGCGCAGATGAGGCCATGAGTCTTACGGGCGCAGGTGAAGCTGTAGCTGCGGTTAGTGGCTGAGAAGTGGCTTGAGGAGTTGCTGTTAGTGCTGAGCAATTGACGTGACCATTTTGGCTAGTTCAACATCGGTCTGTAGCTGCTGTAGTCTGCGGCTTTGGTCGAGGCGTTTGCTCAGGGCCTCTTTAGCTTGAAGTGCTTCCTCTTGTGCTCGTTGAGCAGCTTTAGCTTGGGCCTGTATTTGATGGAGTTCACGCTCTGCCCGTGCATCTTCTTCCATCTGTTTCTGTAGGTTAACAAGTTCAAGTTGTTTAGCATTCTCTTCCAGTATTGCAGCTTGTATGGGAGAGAGTCCATCTTGTGGGTAACGACCAATAGAGTAAGCTGTGTGTCTCCTGAGTGTGAGCTGAAGCCAGATACAGAGCTGTGGGCTCTCCTCGAGGTGCATCTGTGTTTGCTACTGAAGCTGAAGCGTTTGGAGGATGTGAGCTGTGCACTCCATAGTTGACTTCATAGTCCATCAGATGTGAGGGTAGACGAGTTTCTCTATGGGGCCTTGTAAGTTCCTCCTTCCATGGGTTCTGCGTGGTCCATACTGCTTAAGCGTGGCTCCAATCCGGCTCGAAGGACCAGAATTTAATGTAGAGATGTCCACATTAACCAAGGGGAAATAACGCTGATTGGAGCGGACAGTGTGGGCCGTTGATTCCTGTTAGAGAATCAAGAGGAGACTGGAATAACTTGAGAATGTCCTTTAATGGCAACAGCGGTTGCGTATGTTTGTTTGTGTGTGTGTGTGTGTGTGTGTGTGTGGTCTGCGAACAGAAATACAATAAGCCTCAATTAGTCACAGTGCAAACCAAAGGAAAACATACACATTGCACATTGTATACGATTCATAGAACTTGGGTTACATACGTAACTAACATATGCGCCGCAATGACGGAGCTATTTTTAGCGCAAGCTAGCGGTCTGTGAAAACGGCAATAAACTAAAGAATCATGGCAGTTTAGCTGAATACAGTGCATTAAACTATCAAAAACAAGGATAAACGTCTACAATATATAATTGAGCAACATTTAACACAACCAAATACTTACTTTTATAATAATTACGCACACAATATGTAGTGCTGCGAATGGTTAGCTAGAACAAATGCAACACAATAAAAAGGGACGTCTAGAAACACGGAACTAAACTTTGGTTCACCCTTAGTCTTTCTGACAGAGACTAAAGAGTGAGACTGAAGAGTGAGACTGAAGAGTGAGACTGAGAGAAGAGTGAGACTGAAGAGTGAGACTGACTGAGAGTGAGACTGAGAGACTGAAGAGTGAGACTGAAGAGTGAGACTGAAGAGAGTGAGAGTGAGAGACTGTCAGACTGAAGAGTGAGAGTGAGACTAAAGAGTGAGTGAGACTGAAGAGTGAGACTGAAGAGAGAGACTGGAGAGTGAGACCGAAGAGTGAGACTGGAGAGTGAGACCGAAGAGAGAGACTGGAAAGAGAGAGACTGGAGAGTGAGACTGGAGAGTGAGACCGAAGAGAGAGACTGAAAAGAGAGACTGGAGAGTGAGACTGGAGAGTGAGACCGAAGAGAGAGGCTGAAGAGTTAGACTGGAGAGTGATCCCTAAGAGTGAGACCGAACTGACAGGAGAAGAGACTGAAGAGACAAGACTGAAGAGACTGAGACTGAAGAGTGAGACTGAGAGTGAGACAAAGAGTGAGACCGAAGAGAGATGAGACTGAGACTAAAGAGTCAGACTGAAGAGTGAGACTGGAGAGTGAGACTGGGAGAGTGGAGACCGGAGAGTGACCTGAAGAGTGAGACCGAAGAGATAGAATAGTGAGACGGAGAGTGAGACTGAAGAGTGAGACCGAAGAGACAGGATAGTGAAGACCGAAGAGTGAGAATGAAGAGTGGGGAGAGTGAGACTGAAGAGAGTGAGAACCGAGAGACAGGATAGTGAGAGACCGAAGAGTGAGAATGAAGAGTGAGACTGAAGAGTGAGACCGAAGAGTGACACTGAGACAAGGAGTGACGTGAGACTAAGAGTGAGACCGAGTGAGACTGAAGAGAGAGTGAGACTGGAGAGTGAGACTGAAGAATGAGACGAATGAGTGACACCGACGAGTGAGACTGAGAGAGTGAGACTGAGAGTGAGACTGAAAGAGTGAGACTGAAGAGTGAGACTGAAGAGACAGTGAGAGCGAGACGAGTGAGACCGAAGTGAGACTGAGAGAGTGAGACTGAAGAGTGAGACTGAAGAGAGACAGGAGAGCGAGACTGGAGAGTGAGACCGAAGCATGAGACTGAGACAAAAGAGTGAGACTGAAGAGTGAGATTGAGGATAAAGAGTGAGACTGAAGCGTGAGACCGAAGAGTGAGACCAAAGAGGAGACTGAAGAGTGAGACTAAAGAGTGAGACTGAAGAGTGAGACCAAAGAGTGAGACTGAAGAGTGAGACTGAGAGCTAAAGAGTGAGACTGAAGAGTGAGACTGAAGAGTGAGACCAAAGAGTGAGACTGAAGAGTGAGACTGAGGCTAAAGAGTGAGACTGAAGAGTGAGACCGAAGAGTGGGACTGGAGATTTGACCGGAAAGTGAGACCTGAAGAGTGAGACTAAAGAGTGAGACTGAGGCTAAAGAGTGAGACCAAAGAGTGAGACCGAAGAGTGAGACAGAAGAGACCAAAGAGTGAGACCAAAGAGTGAGACAGAAGTTTGAGACTTAGACTAAAGAGTGAAACTGAAGCATGAGACTGAAGCATGAGAGACTGAATAGTGAGACCGAGACCGAAGAGTGAGACTGAAGAGTGTGTTTTCAGGTCGGAGCAATCTCAGATTTCCCGGAGCCCGCCGTGATCCAGGCCTCTCAGACTCTGGTCCAGGAACATGCCGAGAAATACAAACCACAACGCTCGCATCTTACAACAGGTCTGACCTTTGACTCTGCTCCTACGCAGTTTTACAGAAACAAAATTAAATCACCTAAACAGCGACAAAATACCACTAAAAGTGACAGAAACCTGTTTCCACTGATGCTAACTTATATGTTGAGCCTTAGCAACACAAAGCTAGCAAAGCACGTTAGCAACAGCTGTTTCCTGTTTGTCCAAATGTGATGTTTCCAGGTCAGAATGCGTCTGACATGATTCCATAAAGAGAGGTTCAAACGCGGCGTCGAGGCTTTGCACACAAGGGCAAAGACATGAGGCAAAACTGTTCCTGTGCACGCTCGCTTTAGACACGCCCCTCACACACACACACTGGAATGACTAAAATACTTTTTGTGACTCGCTCAGATCGACCTCAAGAGTAAAAAAATACTATTTAGATTTGATTTATGAAGAAACACAACAATTTCACACTTGTGTGCCTCTTTGTGTTGCTCTTTCACAATAAATGCCAATACAGTTTATTATTATTATTATTATTATTATTGGGGGTTCTGTGACAACATGTGGAAACGTGTGTACATATGTAACGTGTGTACCATATGTGTGTACATATGCTCGTGTACCATATGTAACATGTGCGTGTGTACATATGTACATATGTGTGTGCACCATATGTAACGTGTGTACCATATATGCCTCGTGTACCATATGTAACGTGTGTTGCCTGTGTAACATGTACCGTGTGTACCATATGTACCATGTGTACCATATGTAACGTGTGTTGCATGTGTACCATATGTACCATATGTAACGTATGTACCATATGTAACGTGTGTTGCGTGTGTACCATATGTACCACATGTACCATATGTAACGTGTTGTGTGTGCTGCAGCGTCAGACCATCGAGCTGGTTTCCTTGAGCAGAGTCTCGTACGCCTGGAGAGGACAGACCTTCATCTTTTACATCAGCGCGGAGGACGGCGCGTTTGTGGACGATTACCCACAATCCTCCTGTGACTGCTGCAGTGTCATGTGACCCCAAGACTGTTATTTTTATACTCTTTGGCATCAGAATCAGAATCAGAATCAGAAAGAGTTTATTGCCATTGTCAATGAACAAAATTCAAAAACGTAGGAACTTGTCTCGGCCTTAAGGTGCAACATAAAACACTGAGCAATAATAAAACAACATATATTCAATCCAAAAGGGCATGCATTAAGAAACAATTTAAAATTACTATACAATAAAAATAAAATAGGCATTTCTATGTACACAAGTTTACAGTTAAGTTTAAAGTTGTAGTGCAGAAAGTGACAGTGAGTGAGTGGTTGAATATGCAGTTAAAGTGGGAGGTGTTTAGAAGTGTTCATGAGTCCAACAGCAGAGGGAAAGAAACTATTCTTATGGCGGGAGGTTCTGGTCCGGATGGACCGCCTCCTGTGAGGGAGTGGCTCCTGCCTGAGGGGAGTGGTTCAAACAGACCATGTCCAGGGTGAGAAGGGTCAGCTGTGATCCGACCTGCTCGTCCAGAGCCCTGGAGACGTACAGGGTCCTGCAGAGATGGAAGTCTGCAGCCGATCACCGCTCAATGCGCAGCTCCAGAAGGGCGCTGTAGTCTCTGTTTTGTCCTGGCTGTGGCTCCAGCAGAGGGCGCTGTAGTCTCTGTTTGTCCGGGCGCCTCTGTCCCTGGCTGTGGCTCCAGCGTACCACACGGTGATGGAGGAGGTGAGGATGGATTTGCATGGATTTGATATTTAATCAACTTCACAACACACCATTTAAAGTTTGGGCAGAAAAGTGTGAAAATCACTTCTTCGGAACTTGTAAAGACTTCTTTCGGGCTTCTTTCTTTCTTCTTCGGCTCTTCTTCAGGCTCTTCTTCGGCTCTTCTTCGGCTTCTCTTCGGCTCTTTGGCAGGCTCTTCTTCGGGCTCTTCTTCGGCTCTTCTTCGGCTCTTCTTCGGCTCTCTTTGGCTTCTTCTTTGGCTTTCTTCTTTGGCTTCTCTTTGGCTCTTCTTTGGCTCTTCTTTGGCTTCTGCTCTTCTTCGGCTCTTCTTCGGCTCTTCTTCGGCTCTTTGGCTTCTGGCTCTTCTTGGCTCTTCTTCGGCTCTTCGGCTCTTCTTCGGCTCTTCTTCGGCTCTTCTTCGGCTCTTCTTCGGCTCTTTCGGCTCTTCTTGGCTCTTCTTTGGCTCTTCTTCGGCTCTTCTTCGGTTCTTTGGTGCTGTTTTGTTCTCTCCACAGATCTGTGGGAAACAAGTCAAACTGTTCATGTTAATAATTAACTAAATGATCTAAGCTGTAAAACGCCGTGCGTCATGTGACCGCGCGTCATGTGACCGCGCGTCATGTGACCGCGCGTCATGAGAGTTCATGATGAAGAACACTGAAGTGTAAGAGCTGAACAAATGCTGTGTTTGAAAAATGAACTCACACTGAAAACAGAACTCCTTCCTAAAAGACAAACCTTATTTAAGTTTAATATTGGCACAAATGTTTATTTGAACATATTTGAGTCTTTTTACTTTAATTTAGGCTCTGCTTAAAACACTGTAAACGACACAGTCTTTTCTACGTTTATAGAAATCAGCACAAGTTTAAATGTGGTCAGTTTAAGAGAACATAGGAATCTGTCATTATTATTATTATTATTATTATTATTATTATTATTATTATTATTATTATTATTATTATATTATTATATTTTTTTTCTTTCTTTCTGTCTCCGATCGGGACAGTGTTAATGAACATGTGAATTGCAGTGTAAATATGATAAGTGTATTTTCATTTCCTAATAGTCGAAGTTATGTCGTCAGTGAGTCGAGTCAGTCGAAGTCGAGTGTCAGTCAGTGTCAGTCAGTCAGTCGAGTGTCAGTCAGTGAGTCAGTCAGTCAGTCAGTCGAGTCAGTCGAGTCAGTCGAGTGTCAGTCGAGTGTCAGTCGAGTCAGTCGAGTCAGTCGAGTCAGTCGAGTGTCAGTCGAGTCAGTCGTCAGTCAGTCAGTCGAGTCGAGTCAGTCGAGTCAGTCGAGTGTCAGTCGTCAGTCGAGTCAGTCGAGTGTCAGTCGAGTGTCGAGTGTCAGTCAGTCGAGTCAGTCAGTCAGTCGAGTGTCAGTCGAGTGTCAGTCGAGTCAGTCAGTCGAGTCGAGTCAGTCGAGTCAGTCGAGTGTCAGTCGAGTCAGTCGAGTGTCAGTCGAGTGTCAGTCGAGTCGAGTCAGTCGTCAGTCAGTCGAGTCAGTCAGTCGAGTCAGTCGAGTCAGTCGAGTCAGTCGAGTGTCGAGTCGAGTCAGTCGAGTCGAGTCAGTCGTCAGTCGAGTCGAGTCAGTCGAGTGTCAGTCGAGAGTCAGTCGAGTCAGTCGTCAGTCGAGTCAGTCGAGTCGAGTCAGTCGAGTGTCAGTCGAGTGTCAGTCGAGTCAGTCGAGTCAGTCAGTCGAGTCAGTCGAGTGTCAG
>BJKM01001489.1:37326-54257 GCA_015082035.1 Chaenogobius annularis | reverse complement strand
AGGCTGTCACATGTACAACAGTAGATCATGTAAATATCACCTTTCCTACTCACTAAACTCATGTCAGTGGATACTGCATTAAACCATCAGGACTTGATGATTGTTGTACTCTGACTCTTTATTACACTTTGTGAATCAATACTAATACTCATTTTATCAATAGTAAATAAAGCTTTATTTATTTCAAAACACACACAAGATGATTGTGTAATAAATGCAGGTGTGAAGATGAGGAGAGCTACGGCGCCCCACAGGGGACGTAGTGAGAATATTTTAAAAATATTCGATATACTGTATATATTTAAATGCGAGATTTAAAAAACGCGTGCCTGCGCTGAAGAGACTGTGTCGCCGTCTTTAACACGGACAGGGGCTGATTCCGGAACACAGGGGGTCTACCTCCTACAGTGCTTTTAGAGACACTTGGGACCACCAGAAGTCCAGCATTTTGGGAGCGAAGTGTTCTGTGTAGATGCTATTGTACTATAGCAGGGGTCTCCAATTATATTTGCCAGATTTTTCGGAGGATTAAGGTCCCACAAAATCCCACCACAATTTAATGTTTTATCTCTATAAGATCCACACACATCTCACAGTGGCACAAATCAACAATATAAATTAACACAGGACTTTACTTTCAGAGAAGTAAAACATAACAATATGACACGACTAAAAACAGGACAAAAGCACTAAAGCCCAGTGTTTACCAGAAACCTGACTTGACTAGTGCAAAGCAGACCTGGGACAAGACCAGGTTTAAACCAAGACTAAACCAACCATCTAAAAGAAAAACATGGATAAACTATAAAGCAGGACTAATGTAGGTCTAAAGCAGGACTAAAGCAGGTCCAAAGCAGAACTAAAACAGGTCCAAAGCAGGACTAAAGCAGGACTAAAACAGGTCAAAAGCAGGACTAAAGCAGGACTAAAACAGGTCCAAACAGGTCCAAAGCAGGACCAAAAGCAGGTCCAAAGCAGGTCTAAAGCAGGACTAAAGCAGGACTAAAGCAGGACTAAAACAGGACTAAAGCAGGTCTAAAGCAGGACTAAAGCAGGACTAAAGCAGGACCAATGCAGGACCAATGCAGGACCAAAGCAGGACCAAAGCAGGACTAAAGCAGGACTAAAGCAGGACTAAAGCAGGACTAAAGCAGGACTAAAGCAAGACTAAAGCAAGACTAAACCAAGACTAAACAGGACTAAAACAGGACTAAAGCAGGACTAAAGCAGGACTAAAGCAGGACTAAAGCAGGCTAAACAGGACTAAAGCAGGACTAAACCAAGTCTAAAGCAGGACTAAAGCAGGACTAAAACAGGACTAAACCAGGACTAAAGCAGGACTAAGCAGGACTAAGCAGGACTAAAGCAGGACTAAAACAGGACTAAACCAGGACTAAAGCAGGACTAAAGCAGGACTAAAACAGGACTATTTTTTAATAAATGTAATTAGAACAGTAGCTGCCAAGCTCACTTTGTATTTAGTTCTTCAGAACAAACGCAGCTGTCACTAGGCAACATGCACAGTATCATGCATGTTTCTGGAGTTCTCTGACCTGCAGCAGTCTGTTAAAAATAGCCCAGTCTGAGCATTGAAACATATGCAACATCATGAAATGAACAACGGGAAAAAGTTCCTGAAAGCACTAAACTGGTGACAAAGGATCTTTCCTTCATCTCCATAGTCAAGTTAAACTTTAAAATGATGTGTTTTATAACAATCCGACAAATATTCACAGAGTAATTAGATTATGAATTTAGACGCGCCTAAAGCAAAAGTTCACTTGTCCGGGACGAGACCGCCTTTCATGACCCGACCTGTGGAGGGGCCATGTCATTCAGGGCTAATCATTTATTTTGATGTGTTTGTGAGCATTAATTGCGCCCCTGCTGGCTCATTGTGCGCATTGTGCGTTCTGCTGAGAACGTGATCGGCTGCAGACTTCCATCTCTGCAGGACCTGAACGTCTCCAGGGCTCTGGGACGAGCAGGTCGGATCACAGTGAGTGATTTAGGTGTTTAGACCTAATACTTCGGCGTTAAGTATTCACTCGACACCAACAGACTATTGCCAAGAGTGTACATTTTAAAGAACATGCTCATTTTAAAGAACATGCTCATTATGAGGCAGACGCATCCTGGTTTGATGTAGTGGGGTTCTGTACACACACTCCTGCGCACTCGCTGAGGTCTGACAGCCAGCTCCAATTTCTTGTCCCCAAAAAAATTTTCAAAAAATAAAATGTTTATCTCTCTCTAAAGTTTAAAGAATAAAGTCCAAAGAATAAAGTCCAAAGAATAAAGTCCAAAAAGAATAAAGTCCAAAGAATAAAGTCCAAAGAATAAAGTCCAAAGAATAAAGTCCAAAGAATAAAGTCCAAAGAATAAAGTCCAAAGAATAAAGTCTAAAGAATAAAGTGTAAAGAATAAAGTGTAAAGAATAAAGTGCGCTCTCCGCGCCCCTGAACTGCTTCTATAAAGGAGGATGTCGGTGTAATCCCTCATTCTTCCAGGAGTGTTCCATTGTAGAAAAAGATTCAGTTGTAGTCATCTGGACTCTGTTTTAGACAAAACGATTAAGGAGGTGCAAGGATGTGACATTATGGATTCCAACCGCCATAAAACACCATCAAAGAAGAAGAAAGAAGAAACACTTAGTCTTCTGTTAATTCGCTCGAAGTTGACTGTTAATGACAAGGTAAGATATTTATTTTCTTCTGGAAAGAGTCCATGGGAGTCTGTCATGGTGAGGGGCTGGGGGGCTGGGACTTTCCTGAACAAAAGAAGACTGCTTGTGAGACAAAAAAAAAAGTTTCTGTATTTATTTCAATTGGAATACATTGCAGCACATTTTCAACAGTGTTTATTTTTTCCAAATTCTTTTATATTTCAAATTGTTGTCCATGTACAAAGCCACAACTCCTTTGTTTTGTCTGTTTCAATCATTCCATTCCATTTCAAAGTCCATGCTTTTCTTTTCTGTAAGCCATCTTTGAGATATTGCAATACCCTAAACAAATCCCTCTACTTCAACTACTAAATACAGCTTCAATGAAATCACCTATAAAAATTCTAGTGAAAAACAGGCGCGCTAGAATGGTTCCACGCGCAGCCGGCGGCAGTGTCGCGAGTTCAAATCCCGAATCTGACAGTCTGTTGCATGTCCTCTCTTTTCTCTTATCCCCATTTTGCACTGAGTTGTCCTGTCTAATAAAGCTTTGATGGCGGATATGAAGCTTAAAGTGTAAATTCAACCTGCACGACCCTACGGTTACTCCTCCCCAATGCATTATAGATGTCTATCTATGTCGATGAGATGTCAATCTCCAGGTAATTTGTTTGACACTATACTCCTCCATCCCTTGGGATTGAATTAAAATATTCGGCAACTCCTCAGTCCATGGCTGCTGGATGGGATACGACATCTCCTGCCACTGTGTGGGGTAATTTTGCCAAAAGAATCTCTTAACCCGTATTTCTTGCAGTTCATTCAATTAAAATATTCACCAATTTCTATGTCCATGTCTGCTGTGTTGCCAGTATCAATATTTAGGTGTATTTTGGAGCAAAATTATAAAATTTTAACAATTTGTTTGTTTTCACCCAAAAGGGGCCATAGCGCTAGCCCAAAAGTACCCGTATGACCGGGACAGCTATGCTCCATTTAAACCCTCAATGCAGCTGGCACGCTCTTATTCAGATTATGCCGTACCCTACCTCCTCATCTCCCTCTCAGCATCTCATTGTTCAGTCCTCGCTCCTTGGCATCTTCCTCTAAATTACATCAAATCTATGTGTCACTATGTCTTCTGCCGGGGTCTGAGTGCCAATAAAGATTTCTAAATGCTTCTCTTTGTTTATGTCTGAGACTCCAGGTTGAAATATCTTTAGCATACTACAGAAAATAGTCTACTGACATGAACCACAATATGAGGCAGACATGGCACATCCACAGACAAGGAGATTGGAAACTGTGCGATGAAATAGAAACTACATGTAGCTTTATGTGTGATTTCTGAATATCTGGAAAGATACAGGTGTAGCTTCCGCTGTCAAATGTCTGTGCATTGTGTATTTTGATGGAGGCGTTTCCAAACTTGAGCTCATGTTGAAAATGTGTCAGTCGCCCTTTGAATGGTTCATCTTCCTCCACTCTGTCTCTGGTGTAGATAAAAACCTCCTTAAGGTCTTTCTTCCAGGAGAACGCCATGTTATGGATGTTCTCTTTTGAGTCGAGAGAACAGGGCAGAATTACATCATCTCCTACCGCCACAGCCACAGAATCTGAACACAAATCACAATGAGGAAAATAAGTATTTGAACATCCTGGAAGTTCTCCCACTAGAAATCCGGAAAGCACATTGGGTCTGAATTTCCACTAATTTACTTGAGTTATTGCTGCAGAATCTAAAATTTATAAACCTGAGAAAATTAATGTTAATAGTTGGTACAGAAGCCTTTGTATACAATTACAGAGGTCAAACGTTTCTTGTAGTTCTTGACCAGGTTTGCACACACTGCAGCAAGGATTTGGGTCCACTCCTCCACACAGATCCTCCCTCTAGATCTGTCAGGTTTCAGGGCTGTCGCTGAGTTTCAAAATGCTCCCTCCAAAGATTTTCTATTGGAGTTAGGTCTGGAGCTGGCTGGGCCATCCATACCTTGATATGCTTCTTGCGGAGCTACTCCTTGGTTATCCCGTTTGTGTACTTCGGGTCATTGTGATGTTGGAAGACCAACCATGACCCATCTTCAATGCTCTGACTGAGGGAAGGAGGTTGTTGCCCAAAATCTCCCAATGCATGGTCCCCATTCATTCTCTCCATAATACAGTGCAGTCGTCCTGTCCCCTGTGCAGAAAAGCCCCCTCAAAGCATGCTGTTTCCACTCCGATGCATTCACAGTAAGGGATGGTGCTCTTGGGATGGTACTCAGCCATCTTCTTCCTCCAAACACGGCAACGAGTGGAGTTTATACCAAAATGTTCTATTTGGGACTCATCTGACCACATGACTGTTCTCCCGTGACTCCTCTGGATCCTCCAGTTGGTCAAACTTGGCAAACTTCAGATGGGCCTGGACAAGTGCTGACTTAAACAGGGGAACCTTCTATGCGATGCATGATTTTAAACCATGACTGTGTAGTGTATTATTGGATGAACTGGCGCTGCTGATAAAACAAACTGAGACTTTTCTTCATCTCCTGTTTTGTGCTTCACAGAGAAGTGGCTCAGCGAGTCGGTACCGGACTGCTCCATTGAGATGGAGGGCTTCCAGCTGCTCCGAGCCGACAGGCAACGAGATCTCGCCGGGTGAAAGTCTGTTTTTACATTAACAATGCCTGGTCTTCAGATGTGACTGTGATCTCCAAACACTGCTCTCCTGCTCTGGAATCTCTTTTCATTAACTGCAAACCATTCTACTCGCCACCTGAGTTCGCCTCATTCATTCTGGCCGCCGTTTACATTCCACCAAGCGCAGGAGGCACAGCGTGTGCTCGCTGGTTTTGAGTGTGGAGCGGACCTTCCCGGACTCCTTGTGTATTATCCTGGGTGATTTTAAAAAGGGGAATCTCAGCCATGAACTACCGTAAGTACGGACAGTTTATTAAAGTCCCGACCAGAGAGCAGAGCACGTTGGATCACAGATCAGCAACGCCTTCCGCGCCGTGGCCCAAGCTGCTTTGGGCTTTTCAGATCATGCCATGGTTCACCTGATCCCCACGTACAGAGGAGGTGTCTCGAGCTAGATCACAGTACAATACGCGCCTGAAGCAGCAGTTCTCTGACGGCAACCCTGCCTCTTTGTGTGGAGAAGGGATGTCACGATTAACCGTTTTTTCAATCATCGCGAATATTTATGGCCACGATAGTTTATTCGTGGGGTTTTTGGAATCCGCGGATAACCGCAGAAATGTCTGAAGACGAGACACAGCAGCGTGCGCACACATGAGTTTTTGTCAGACGGAATCCAGCTGGCAACAAGACTGGATAAACGCGCTGAACGACAGGTCCATTGCATGTCATGGCGGCATGCACACACGTGGGTGTATGTGTGTGCCTGATCTGTTTATAATGATTGTCGTAAACCTGACTGTGACGTGCTGAACGAGCGGTTCTTTACACACGGGGGTCCACATCAGTGTGAATGAACAGCGCAAGCTACCGTAAGCGTGAGTGTTTTTTTTTATGCCGCTTGAGTTTACACGGGACAGGACAGAGCGCGGCACCGCACCGCACTGCACTGCTGACGGCTCTGGAACGCAAGGTAGTCGCTCAGTGCGAGCCGAAAGTTGAACCACGGAACAGAGGAGATAAAGAGAAAGGGGGAGAGAGAGAGAGGAGGAGAGGTAGTTCCAGAGCGTAATCTTACCTGTAAATGCTTTTTTATTCTTCACAAATCTCTTTGTTGTTGACGTGAGCCAAAGGAAAGTGTTCTGAGCTCCTCCCCTTTCTTATCATCATCGAGATCCCACGAGGTGAGACCTTGCATGGAGCCTAAGCCTAAGCCCCGAGGGAGGTTGCCAGTCTTCCATGTTCTAACAATTGCTCCAACGGTTGATCTTTTTTTACCAAGCTGCTGGCCAATTGCCCCGTATCCCTTTCCAGCCTTGTGGAAGTCTGCAATTTGTCTCTGGTGTCTTTTGACAGCTCTTTGGCCTTGTCATCGGTCTTGGGGGGCCAGAATTCTTGCTGATTAGCAGATGTTCAAATACAGCATCCACATCAAATACATTATTTAAAATCATACAATGTGATTTCCTTTTTTTTTTTTTTTAAGCGTGGAACTGCACCTACGATGAAAATTTCAGACCCCTCCATAATTTCTAAGTGGGAAATTTGCCAAAATTGCAGGGTGTTCAAATACTTATTTTCCTGTGAGTGGGAAACATACATGCTTCATCCTGTACCCTGGTTGTTTAGACAGTACTGTAGCATTTTGAAAGTTAATCTCATCTACATTTATAGTCTCTGAACAGTGATTATCTAAACAATAACCCTTACCTTCAATATGTACTTCTATTGTGTTGCTAATCTGATGATAGATGCTCCTCTGAGTAGCAACACAAGTGTAGGTGTCACTCCTGGTCACATTCACATTGAGTTCAACGTGGAAGCGACCTGAAGCATCTTTATGTTCTCTAGTACTATGTTTGTCCTCAGTTGAATGCAAAAGTGGTTTCCCAGCACTGTTTCTCCACTCCATCTCAGGTTTCGGGACACCGTGAACCTTACACTGCACTAACCACCGGCTATTTTCCACATGGATCGGCTTGACATGTGGCACTTGTGCAGCACCTAAAATGAAATAAAAACATTGTGACGTGCAACACAGATTTAACAACAATTTAAAGGTTAGTGGCTTGTAAAATGCTTAAAAAGGTATACACATACAATTCTATTTATATGGAATACTCTCAAGACTAATTAAAATGATCTTTCTGTGACGGTTTGTAGACCTTCCTAAAAAAATAATTCTTGAACATGGCCAATGTTGCCAAATTTATTTCTTCAAATAATGACACAACTTTCGGTACTTACCGGAGATGGGTCTAATCTTTAAAACACCAACTGTAAAACAAAATAAAATGACAAGGAATGTTTAGCTACTGTTTACTGTCAGACACCAATACTAAATGTGCCGTTTAAGACAGCGACTGCAAATATTGCAACAATTACATACTCTCCAAAAATTATTTACAATAATTCTGAAGTGCGTTCTTTGCATATGCATATAGTTCTATGAGTGAAATGTTACCTCTGGGTTTGAGATTTTTACTTGTAGAATACATTAGCAGCCTATTACATCCGACTGTCATATAATACATTTTCTACAATTTAGATTTCACTTATAATTGAAACACCAACATTAATAATAACTATTATTAAAATAAAATAAAATAATAATACTCACCCACATTGAGCCTAATGGTAACCTCTGGTCTCTGTGGCTTAAATAACACACAAGTGTAAGTGCCATTGTCCTCCAAACGTGTGTTTGGGATTTTTATGGAGGCATTTCCAGATTTAAGTTCATCTTTAAAAAACACAACGCGGCCTCTGAACTGTTCACTTTGGTAAAGGACATCTATGCCATGACCGTAGTATTTGCCTTCTTCATAGAAAAACACATCCTCCTTTTTTCCGTCATCTTTCTTCCAGTCAAACTTGTCAATGTTGTGTCCAGAGCCACAGGGGAGGAGAGCATCTGCACCTTCTGACACAGTTACTACACCAGGCCCTACAACACACAACACAAATATCACAAATAGGTATCAATTATGTTAATCAATCTAATTCCATGGGAAAATGGAGGATACAAGGAAACAGAAAAACTCTCTCCTGCACTAGATCAAAGCTCTCGCCACTAGAGGTCACTGAAGTCCAAGACACACCTAATAATCACACGCATACCACAAGACAGCAGGTTCATGTTTTTTTCTACAAAGGCGTATTAGGGCCACTTATAGATAAAAAAAATAGGATAGTATATTTTTAAATACTCAAATCTGCCCCCAAAAATAAATATATATATAGGAAGAAAAAAACAACACCCATATCTGCTAGAAAAGGACGGATAATGACTGTGTCTGCTGACGGTAAAATGCACTGTACTGTATTGCCTCAATAACGAGACACAGCCCACAGGACACAAACTAATAATGTTAGCCCAATAGACGAACAGATGAGGATATCTGTCCGCCTCTGCAGCAGTCTACTGGATCCGGAATGATTTTCTCACAAATTAGCTACTTTTTTCTAGCAAATTTCCGTGTTCCAACAAGAAAATATGCCATTTTATTTTTTCCCCCTTCATCTATAAGTGGCCCGAATACGCCCTCGTATTTGATTTTTACTGCAAATGGTAGCAACGCCTATATTATTAAAATCACTATTGATTGAAATTATAATCACCCGAGAAGAGATGGAAGTTTCAAAACACCGTAAAGTTCAGATAAACGCAAAGCAAACTGACACAAAGCCAATAAAAGTGTGTAGTTTCTTACTGTTCTCCAGCGCGGACGTTGGTCCAAAGCCCTGAGTCAGGAGGCAGAGGAGCGGGAGCAGCTTCATGTCTGCACCGCGGAGCAGGAGCACTTAGTCCCTGTGTGTTAACCCGCACTACTGTGTGAACGCTGAGTGAAGGAATTAAGTCACATCTGCAGCTGCGTATACTGATCACATGTCTTCTTCCGGTCCAACTACAATGCAGCGTCACTCACGCACGTGGGGGGGAAAGTAAAGCAAGTCATCATCATTCGATTTTATTAAATTTTTTGAGAAAATAATATTTCAATTAGGGCTGCAGCTATCGATTATTTTAGTAATCGAGTAATCTATCGATTCTTTTCTTCGATTAATCGAGTAATCGGTTAATTTTTTTGTACATTCAGTAAACCATTTAACACCATTTTAAAATCATTTTTTATAGATAACGTTATAGTTCATGTAAATAGACAAATACAAATAAGGATTCTGTTTAAATAACAATTTTATAACTTATTTTCATAAAATTATGTCCAAACAGCACATTTCACTTCAGTCCAAGCTGTTTCTGTTTGGTATAGAAAGAATATATATATAAGGACTTATTAACTTTCGTAGACTGTAAAGTTTACAGTCTGTGACAGTAGCTCTGTCACATCACTATATAAATAGACCATTCGTAAAACGTTTATGTTGGTGGGACGGTGGTCCCGGGCGTTTTGAGCATTTTTTGCGTTTTGCGTTTTTCGTCTCACGGTGTGGCCGGTCACTTTGGCCTCCGCGTCTCGGACTTTTCTGGTTTCACAAAGATTATTATTAACATAACCCGCGGTCCTCCCGCTGTTTCCATGTGGCTTTGCTTTTTTAACAAGTACGACTGTGACTGGGGAAGCAGAGGAGTTGTTGAAGTGGGGAGCGCGGGGGTCCGGTGGCGTGTCGACGGCGCCGGGGGGCTGGGGTGGGCGGAGCTAGATTGCGGTGTTTAGAGTTGGCAGCTCGGGATTTATTAATAAAGTAGATCTATGGCTCTTTCACTCATGACAAAACTCTTCCCAGTTCGCACTCGTGAGTTTTAAACCCGCCGCTCTCTTCCTGTTGCGGCCCTTCGTCAGCAGCGGAGACAAGCTACCGTGTGAAACGAAAACGCCAACAAGTCGTGTTCCGTGCGCTCCACGCGCGCCACAAGAGTCACGTGTTTTTTTGATTTAAATATGTAAATTTTAAACGAATCATCGAAGCAATAAAAATAATAATCGAAGGCTTTTTTGGTAATCGAATGATTCGATTTACTTATCGAGTAATATCGTGCATGCCCTACATTTCAAATATCAAATTAATGAGCACAAAAGGCTATTAATCAATATCGTTACCGATCCTGAATTAGCACAATTACAACAATATTGTTATTTTGTTTTTTTATTGTGTTGCACAATACCTGCTAATTTGATTCGACTTTGTGCTGTCTTGATCCTCCAGTCACTCTTCCTGTATTTTACACTTTCCCTTCGTATGTCCCTTTGGTGCCCTTACTATCATCGTTAACTTGGTAGTGAGGGTATGCCTAGTGAGGCACTCCACTTCTTTTCAGAAGTCAGATTTACCAATGCGATGCTGTTGTCTTGTTGATTGTCACCGCTGCCGAGGAATTTAGGGCTTGCAGAGCGGAGTTGGCGTTTTATTGACTGGTTCATTGTATTTACATGACTGTGTGAAGTAAATGCTTTAAAAAAAAAAAAAAAGCATAAATTGTGTTTGGCCAAGATGTTTAACCCTAATCCGCCTCGTATTGTAGAGGCATGGCTTTGAATGCTAGTCGTAATGATTTTCACTAATGATGATAATAATCAGAGTTGGGTAGCGTTACTTTTAAAAGTAACTCGTTATGTTACCTCATAACTGCCCTGGAAAAACGCATCATGTTACTGCGTTACCGTGTTATAAAAGTTACGAGTATATTTGTGTTACAGCCTATATCGTTGCTGAACACAGTAATATAATCTTTAAAATATCAAATAAACAAGCAAAGTAAATGCGTTCAACTGAGATTTATTTATCTTTTATGTTGGCAGATTATCACAATACAATGCCACACAATAAGCACGTGTAGACCCGTCCTCGAGCAATGACAAACTTTACTAAAACATTATTGGATTTGCTTGTTTTAGCACTGTAGTTTATTTAAATCAAACTCACCACATTGCTGTTACCCTACATTTACTCCTCTGATACAAAATTGTGGTTGCAACAAAGGAGGAGTTTTTCAAAATGTGCATCTGAAAGTTTACACTGCGTTCCAATTTATTATGCAAATGATATTTTTCTCTGATTTGACCAAATAGTCAATATAAATGACAGTCATCAAAATTTTCAAGTCATCAACCTTTAGAGTACATTTTGAATGTTATTGAACAAATCTCGCAATGAAAACTGTATTAAAAAAATAATAATAACATTTTAAAATGCTGTTGTTCCAAATTATTATGCACAACAAAGTTTCAAAACATGTTATTGTTGTAAAGAACTGAAAATGGTAATTTGTTAAATTAGAAGCATTAGGCAAGGCAAGTTTATTTGTTGAGCACAATTCGAACACATGACAGAAATCACAAAAAAACTGAATTTAAAGAAATTTAAAGGTGCCATTTTCAGGCTGTCAAATAGTTCAAGACACAAAAGAGTGCAAAGAAAATCATTTCAGTCATATGCACAGCCAAACAAAACAGTTTTTAGTTTAGATTTGAACATTGCCAGAGTAGCGGCCTGTCTCACATCCTCAGGACTGTTCCAGATTTTAGCTGCATAAAACTGAAACGCAGATTCCCCATGTTTAGTCCTGACTCTGGGCACCAGCAGGAGGCCGGTCCCTGAGGTCCTCAGAGTCCGAGATGGTTCATATGGCACTAACATGTCCGAGATGTACTTTGGTGCTAGGCCATGGAGAGACTTGTATACAAGCAGAGCTGCTTTGAAGTCTATGCTCTGAGCCACAGGGAGCCAGTGCAGAGACCTGAGCACAGGACTAATGTGATCATACTTCCTGGTTCTAGTCAGGACCCGAGCAGCAGCGTTCTGGATGTACTGCAGCTGTTTTTACAGCTCGTTTGGAGAGCCAGTGAGCAGGCCGTTACAGTAGTCTAATCTACTAGAGACAAACGCATGATTTTGGCTATGTTTTTGAGATGGTAAAAAGCTGCTGATGTTATTGATCTGACGTGGCTGTTAAAATTCAAGTCTGAGTACATTTTTACCCCCAGATTTCTAACTTGATTCGTAGGTTTTAGAGCGAGACTCTGGAGGTGACTGCTAACACTTTCTCTTCGTTTCTGTGGGCCAAAAGACCAGCCCACAGAAACAGTTGTTTTGCATCCACACACTGATCTGTTGGAATGCAGTGACAGAGTGAATCCACTGGTCCATATTCACCTGCCGTCAGTGAAACATAGATTGAGTGTCGTCTGCATAATTGTGATGGGACACATTCTCGCTGCGTATCAACTGACCTAACGGCAGCATGTAGAGGTTGAACAGAAGGGGTCCCAGGACTGACTGAGACACAGTGACCAATTTCAAACAAAGTACTTCCTGTCTTCCAGATAGGACTTTAACCAGTTTAGCGCATGTGCCAGTGATGCCCACCCAGTCCTCTAGTCTCTGTAAGAGGATCCCATGATCGACAGTGTCAAAAGCAGCACTCAGATCTAACAGAATTAAGACTGAGGCTTTGCCCGCTCAGTGTTCAGTGTGGATGTCATTTGTCACCTTGACAAGAGCAGTCTCAGTGCTGTGATGAGGTCTAAAACCTGACTGGAAAACATCAAATGAGTTGTTTATAAAGAGGAAATCAGTGAGCTGTTGGTAAACAACCTTTTCAAGGACTTTGCCCCAAAATGGCAGATTAGAGATGGGCCAGTAATTACTCAGTACTGCAGCATCAAGACTGCTCTTCTTTAGGAGAGGCTTTATGACCGCAGTTTTCAAAGACATTGGGAATGTTCCAGATTGAAGCGACATGTTAACTATGTGAGTGGGTGGTGCTAACAAACTGTTCAGCACAGACTTTAGAAATCTGGTGGGTTAACAATTTTAGCCTTCATAGGGGCAATGGTGTCGAGAACATTCAAAACATTAGATGTAACAGAGTTCAACAAATCATTTACATTAGAACATGAGACATTTTCAAAGTTTTATCATTTCCATAAACAGTTTTCCCGTGCTGTCATTTATGTGTCTCCTCCGGACAATTGCAGGACCAGCTGGTGGTTTGGGAAAACAGACAGGTCAAAGAAGACACAGAAGGGATCAGACAGAGAAACATCGACCACATTGACGTTTGAAATATTAACCCACTTTGTAATTAGAAGATTGTGAGAGTGTGCCCCTGCTGTGTGTGGGGCCCACTCACGCGGTGAGTAAGACCGCCGCGTTAGCGACTGCTAATAAATCCTTTGGTGGAGGTTGTGGTTGTGGTGCTGCCCTTACCAAAAAGAAGTATATTCAAGTGTATTTTAAGTATACTTATTTTAGACTAATAATTTTATAGTTTACTTTTAGTTTACTTTCTAAATACTATTTGGACATATACTTAACATAAAGTTAATTCTAAGTATACTTATAAAAGTATACTAATGAAAATACACTAAACTCAAGTAAACTTGTGTGTACAGTTTTTGCTGTGGTATAAATTATTTCATACATTTTGATTCAGTCCTATATTTGTTGTGATCTGCCATGCATTCTAAGTCACTCAGGACTATGCTGTGAGCCTCCTTTTGCCATGCACACTGTTAATGAACCAGACAGAAAACAATATTTCTCTTCACATTTATTGGCAAGAAATATTCACATTGACTTTTGTGGTCATCTATTAATGACTTTAATGTTGTCACACATGACAGTTATTAGTCTCGTTCATATGGATTTGGCAAGGGTTGATGTACAGTTTTATCAACAATTTCAACAACACATTTCTTCAATATTATATCAGGCCAAATGGCGCATAAATTGCCAGTTCTTTTCACTTCATGTATAAATTAAAACCTCTATATGTCTGTGAATCTTTACACAAACGCTTTCCATGATGATTTCCTTGTGCATCTTGCCATTCAACACCTTCAGTCTCCAATGATGATGCTTCTTTACTAAAGCGTTAAGAACGTTAACATAGATGGTTTACCAGGACCAAACCATGAATGAAGACATTAAAATGTTCTTCTGTTCACAGCTGGATGGAGTTCAATAACTTGATACAAAATGGGCCAAATGCTGGTTTTGAACTCTTGAACACTGGTGCTATTTCTTTTTGAAATAGATAATGTGAAGATGGGATCAACCCTGGGAATATGATGTTGAACATTCCAGCAGATGGGTCAGTGCTTCACCAGTCAGTTTATGCCGCAAAACATAAAGACATCAGCATGAGTACGCTCTCTGCTCTTGAAAGTGGAGCGCCAGGATACAATGGCGTGTCTCCTGCATCTTTGTTTGCCTAAGAAATGAAAACACACAAAACAATAAAATAGCAATTCAATATTATTCGGACAAATCATTTGTCATAATTACAGATGGATGTCTATGAGCCTTTGCAGTAATATGAATGTAAACCCACAAATATTGCGATCAAACTAAATATTGCACAGTATTTTTGGGGGGAATTGGGGCTCCGCAAATTCATGTTCAGTCTTTTAACAGTGGTTTAAGTTAAAAAAGGGGCACTTCTTTCTGAAGCTAGCAGAAAAATGTTTGTCAGATTGCAAATCTAATAGATTGTGCAGTAGCTCAGTGATAAGAGTTTAGAAAATAATGCCTTACTGAAAACCTGTTAAACAACAGGTTTCCATCATCCATAGAGAGTAAAAACAGTCATTATAAAAAAAGTACACCAAAATAGCTAGGAACAACCAAATAAACTACTATCACACTATAAGATCAGATAATGTTTTAATAAATGCCAAATTTTATATTTATCATCTGAAAATCTATGCATGAGACAGATATTTTCACACGCTAAAATTGTGTTCATTAAAAAACGTGTATTTTGGCACAATAGAGTGACACATATTTTTACAAGTAGATACCCAGCAGTTCATCGACTTGCTCAGATTTCTTGTTAACTTTTTAGACTGTTTTTGCAAATATAGCTATGGATGCTGGACAGGTTTTGATTGTTACGCATCATCCCGAGATCTATTAAATGTATGGATTATTGATGGGTGTCAAGAGGCATCACACTATTCTCAAGGGCCAATCATGTTTAATAGAATTGGGAGACAGGTAAAATTAACTTAACAATTGCTGAGTTTCAGATGACATCACAACTAAACTAAAAATGTATTTGATCAAAATTAAGATTTTAATTGTAATATACTGATATTACTAAAAATCTAGTTACAAAAATAAATACTCAGGTACTGTCCATATGTGAGGTCATGACATCATCCTATTCTAGAATCTGAAAACAACCAATTACTAGTTTTCAGATTCTAGAATGTGATGTCATAATCTCAGATGGGCAAGAGCCAGAATCCCCTATTGATCACATTGTACTTTGTCAGATTAAATTGTTAATTTACCTTTTAGATTTTACACGGCAAATTCTACGAGTGACTAGATTTATTAACTTCTTGGATTACAACAAAAATTGGCATTTTACCGGAATTCTTTTTAGCTGCCCCCATCTGCATGAAATATTACTGGCCTGTAGAATGTTGTGTCTGAAACCCAAGATGGATTTGAGAATGTTTTGATGTTATGACCAAAGTTGAATGAAGGGAATTTCTTTATTCACCTCTTCAAGCTCTTCTTCACTGTTGGCACCACTCAGGTCAGCTTCAGTGTCATCATTGTTAGAGTCACTGTTGTCCTCCTGGTCGATGGAAAGAAAACAACTAAATATTTTTTATAAAGCACAGTAAAATGGATTCGAAAAATTAAATGAGGGAGTAAACAATGACAACTAAGCAAAAAATATATATAGAGATCACATAATAAAAAGCAGTACATTTATAAAGGATTAAAATAAAGGCATTCAGCAGAAAATATATATCAATCCATGTTAGGCAACATAACATTTAATCCACTTTTTTTCCAATACATATAGATTACAGTTTACTTCGTAATGTAACATCCAAAATATAAACGCACTATTTTGCTTACTATGCAAATTAGCCAAGCTCTCAGCATCTTTTATATAGACCTCAAAATTAAATGAACAAATAGATTCTTATTGTTAGAGGCACTTGCCAATCAACCCAAATAAAGTATCACACATAACTTACCATTTTAAGCAAGTCGTCAGCGTAGTCTTCAGCGTCGTCTTCAACGTCAGCTTCATTTTCAACGTCAGCTTCTTTGTGCCTCTGCATTAGTAAAAAAGCAAAAAGATACAGTGACTAATGAATTGATAGGCAGAGATATTTGTCTCCTAATAATAACATTCATAAACATGTTATTATGAAGCAAGAATTCAAGAATTCAATTAATATTTTAACAGGGTGATCTAAAACATAAAATAGGCGAATACATTACATTTATTACATTACTTATTACATTTGAACCCAATGAGAGTACCAGACGAGGTTCTCGTCTTCAAAATGTATCCTGTTAACTTAATCTCTTAAAAGCGACGTCTTCAACGCAAATTTAAACTACTCACTTTTTCAAGTATTCAACATTTTCTAATTATTCAGGCAATGAATTTGGATGAGCAAACAACAGGCATGAGTGAAGTGCCTAAATGTGTATAAACGATGCTAACTCCACCTGCGATGCTAACGCTAACTCCACCTACTATCCAGGTAACATCAACAAGTTATAGGATTTGAAGCAGCGGGCCGCATTTAGCGTCTATGGATAACTTACCTTCCATCTGTACCGTGTTCGTCGTGGAATTCCGTCTGTTTGTCTTCCAAATGCCTTTATAAAGGTCCGACGTTCGCCATTTCTCTGCGTA
>BJKM01001489.1:0-33002 GCA_015082035.1 Chaenogobius annularis | reverse complement strand
TATATAAACTTTAAAAGTGGGCCAATTTAGTCCCAAGAAGTATACTTCTATGTAAAACTGATAGTACACTTGCATTGGTATACTTGATATACTATAAAAAGTATACTTAAGTGTACTCAAGTATACCTAAATTTTTACTAGAAGTATACTATTTTTTGGTAAGGGTGCAGATGTTGAAACATTGGCTCGGTCTCTGGCTGATGGAGCAGGAATTCTTCTCTCATTGCTTTCTTCTCTAACTATCTGCTCAGGACCCTGTCCAGGCCCAGCCTGTCCAGGCCCAGTCCAATGCCTAAGAGTGTGGAGCAGGTTCTCTGTCAGCACCCTCACTCCACCTCTGCATAGGTGTGGGCCATTTCTCTTAAACAGGTCCTCACATTTCCAGAATAGATAGTTCTCGATGTAGTGCAATCCTCTAGGTGCACACTCTTTGGACAAACATGTGTTCAGCTGAAGCAGCCGGCTAAACTTGTTTATCTTCCTGTCGATGTTTGGTAGAGGTCCACTTATGAATGTTTTTATTTCCATTTTATCAAGCACGTCGAATAACTCCAAGAAGTCTCTTTTCAAAACTTCAGTCTGTTCTCAACGTATGTCCACTGCACCAGCATGCACAATCAGCTGTTTAACTCCTTTATATGTGGCCAAAACATTAGAAATGTGTGACGTAATCTCAGTGATTGTAGCGCTGGGAAAAGAATGTGTTTTCATTTTTTCATGCATCACGTGACTTATCGCACCATCCCCAATCAAGACGACCTTGACGTTTGGCACAGATTCTCTGTCTCTGTCTGCCTTTTTGCCACGTCATGTCTCCCATATTTCCTTTGTTCATTTACTTCAGTCTCTGAAAGTGGTAAAAATCTGCTTGTGAGCCGTATTTGAGGTGATGTTACATTATCTTGGTGTCGCATAGGCTTCACACTGAGTTTGTGCCAAGATCGGCTTTTGGACAGTTTTGGGAACGACACAGAGTCAGTCCGGTTTAGGTTGAAAGTAGCTGTTTTTCTTGTGGACTTCTTACCACTGGATGACACTGGGATTGTATCTTGGGAGTCCTTTTTCAGATTCCAAAGCAAATATCTGTGCTTGTAGCTCATGAATTTCTTGTTGATATTTCCAACAGCGTTCGCAAGAGTTTATTTCTCTTCTCCTGGACATGTCGCTGGCTCGTCAGATTTGTTGATTAAAACTCTAAAAATGCTCTTAAAATCCTTGGTTTACTTAAAAAAAAGTCATAATTAAAAATGTTTGGAAGACAAAAACTGATTAAAAAGCAAACTAAATAAGGAAAGCAGCTACAGCAAGCAGGAGCAAGCAGGAAAGCGTCTGCACTCTTCGGACGCAGGAAGTTCCAAATATTTACTGAAGTACCCAATACTTCAATAAATATGACCTGTTATTAGCAGGTCATATTTACTGAAATCAAAAGATATTTCAATCAAAACATCTTACAGGTCAAGTTACATTTTAACATAGGTCCCCTTATTTGATCGGAGCTTCACAATTCTTGCATCCATTGAACTTGTGAGTTTGTGGAAAATAGCCTCCCAGATATAAGATCGTAATTATTACACACAAATTAACTGTGTTTAGCACCTAATAAAATAACATGGACCTTGGTACACAAACTATTACAATTGTTTTTTAACGCAACTTAAAACATAATTTACGCCTCTTCAGAGGGGCAGTTAATAATACAATAACCATGTTGATTTTGCTCCGTGTTAACTTCTCCTGCTCCTGCCTTTTTAGAGTATTTTCTATGTCAAGCTAATTCCGCCAAAGCGCTAAACAGGAAGTAGCTCTTCAAAATAAAAGTGCAATCTCTAAAACAATAAGTTAATTTTTACATTTACAAGTTTTAGCAAAAGAAAATACAGAATTGGTTCTTTACACTCCCAACAAAATTATGAGGGTTAGTTTACATTTGAACAACAACGAATAATTCTCAAATAGAGATAACCAACTGGTTGCCTTAAGAAATCTCTAACACCAAGACTAGTTTTTGCACAAGACGCTTTACAAGGGAAAGTTTACTGATACGTTGACCTCTGTTATTAGTCCTTTATCTCCAAGTGAGATTTTCACTCTTCGCACAAACCCGCCTTGTCCACTGATAGTCTCAAGCACTCTCCAATCGCCTCTAGGTGCATGGTCATCAATGTCCAATACAATATCACCTACTTACAGATTCCGTTTTGGTGACAACCATTTTTGTCTAGATATAATGTTGTTCACATATTCCCTTCTCCAACGACTTTCAGAATTGTTCTGCTAGAAACTGCACACGTCGCCATCTTTTCTTGCCATATACATCAGCCTTTGTAAATGTACTGTCTGGGTCATTTAAGTTATCAACCGTTAGAGGTCTGCTGTTGACTATAGCCATGGCTTCATAGAATAAGGTTCGCAATAAAGAATCAGTGAGTCTACTGTTAGCAAGTGACAACGGGGCATTCAGTACGCTTCTGACAGTCCGTTTCTGGCGCTTCCACACTCCCCCTGCATGACTGGAGTGGGATGCATTCATCACAAAGTCACATTGTTTATGGGACAGTCAATAGTCAATCTTTGAGTGGCCTTAAACTAATTTTGAGCGCCCACAAAGTTTGTTCCCTGATCACATCTTAATGCATTAATAAATGCATCTGTGGACAAATCCTCTAATAACTCAATGTGAATAGCACGGGAACAAAAGCATGTAAAAAAGTCTATTATTTGTATCGTTTCCTTCCTTCTGTTGACGGCCGCTTTGGGCGCCCTGGACGTGTGTCCAGAGCGTCCAAGGCGTCCGACGCTCAAACGCCCCTGATGCCCCCAGGGGGGCGTTCCCCACTATATGAGAAGGACTGGTCCAGAGGCAAACAATCACAAACTGTCAGGATTCATATGCTTATCTGATGTGTTGTTCATCGATAGAATAGAAAACCAACAGTCAAAGAAGAGAGAACTTTATTTAATCCACACTATTTAACCAAGTTATTCATTAGTTTTATAATACCTGGCCACATTTTTGAGGAGTAGACCTACAATAACAGACAGCTCCTCCGATTAGTAACAAAACTAAAAGTGCACCAAGAACAGCAGCAACAATCCATCCAGTGTCAGCACCTAAAAAGAAATAAACATTTTTTAACTTTTCAGTACACACTTTTACAAGTATCAAGTCTAAAAATGACCTAAATGGAGCTTCAGGATATTGGTTAAGATTTTGGCTATTGAATTGACAGGTAATGCTGGAAACCTGATAATGTTTGCACTTTGATATGATAATGAAATGATAATTTTGCATATGTGAAACACTGGTCTGCTTATGTAGGCTTCTCTCTGTTCTCAAAATCAAAGTATTTCTGTTGTGTAGCATAGACCTGCTTCCTTCCAATGGGAATTCATTTTAGGGGTGTGGCTAGTAGACAACATGGGATTGGAGTTACAAGATTGACCTGACCTGAAATTATGGTATAATTTTTACTAAACACATAAATATACAGTACTTAATACTTTAACAGTATTGTATTGTATTATTTTAAGCAAAAGTTGAATAAATTGGTTTCAAGACAAATTATTTTTCAGCAGTTTAATGTGATCTAGGATGCAGATTGGTAACAAAAAGCAAACAAACAAAAGAAACAAGATTGTTCTTCACAAGTTCAAGAAATCTCTGGGAATTTTGATTTTTTTGACATAATGTATTGTGGCACAACATCTTTTCCCATCCCTAATGGATATTATTAACTGATATTTGGAATGGTAAATAACAATAATCTTATTCAGCTACCTTCAACTGATCATCTCTTTGCTTTTGCTTCATTACTTAGTACTACCTCCTCAGCATAGGTGGCTTTCACACTTGCGCCCTTTGGCTCGGACTTTAGGACTTTCCTGTTTGTTTGGTCCAAAGTCCAAGTGTGAATGCTACCGAGGACCTTGGTCCATACCAAACAGCTTTGGTAAAGAGGTGGTCTCGGTTCGGACCAAGGTTTGGTCTTGTGCAGTGTGAAGGCAAAGGTTCGGACTTTGGACCAAATCCAGGAAGTGACAGATGACCACGCACACATGACAGAGCCCAAACATTAAGAGAAATAAGAGAGTCTGATGAAGAGTCTGAAGTGATTATAAACTACAGTAATGTTGCATATTGTGCCACTTAGCCCAGACTTTAGGGAAAGCAAAAGTCTGGAGACTGAACGAAAATATAAGAACACTTGTCAAGTTCTAAGTCCTAAAGCTTTCACAAAGAATCAGAATCAGTTTTATTGCCATTTTCGGTGAAGAATTCACAAACTAGGAACTTGCTTTGGCGTCAAGGTGCAACATAAACCAGTGTATTATAATAATAATAATAATAATAATAATAATAATAAATTATTAATAATGCTCAGTTGGTGCAGACCTCTAAAAGAAGTTGCTTTCCGCTCTGGTTCTAAAAGCTAATGTTAGAAAGTGGATAATGAACGGGCCTCGTAACACGGTCACAGACTGAGCAGCTGTGGGAAAATAAGAATCACGCTTCCCTCCCAGTATTGCTCAATGGCCTGTAGAGGCCACTAAAAGACACTTTGACTTCAGCCAAGCTTCAGCAGCAGAAGTGAGGGAGAAAACAGGCTTATTTGGATATATTTTAGAATAATTTATATATAGTTGTGACACCATGGTCATTTTATATTTTATTGGTCAATCACTGCCGGCCTTGATTTTCCTGACCGCACGCCACTGCAGTGAATTGAATAATGGTAAAGGACTTAGTCTATATAGTCTACTTACCAAGTTCCAATCTTTTTTCTGAAACACACAAACAGAAAAAAAAAAGAAGGAAGCATACATTTATTTATGGCAATGTAAGAAATAAAAAACAGCATTGAAAAGAAAAAAGAAAAAAAAGTGCTTGTTTCTCAAGATTTACGATGTCCAAACATACAATGTACATGCTGCTGTGCTATACAACATCTGCCAAACATAAAGTCCTTATTGTCAACTCGTCTCCTCTACTAAAACTTTGAGAAGACCAGAATGGCACTTCTATACATTAAGGAGGTTATTAGAAAATAGTGTCACCAAGATACACTATATAGCTAAATCTATTCTAGTAACTGTAAATAATAGCAACCCTCACCTTGAATGTGTACTTTCAAAGTATTGTTTATCTGGTGGTAAATCTCCCTCTGAGTGACCACACAGGTATAGGTGCCACTCCTAGTCACATTCACAGATACTTCCACATAAAATCGTCCAGAAGTGTCATTATGTTCTACAAGATGTTTGTTTTCAGCAGGAAAAGGTTCTCCAATGCTGTCCCTCCAATCGACTTCCAGCTTGGGGACACCCTGAGCTGTACACACCAGCAAAATGTTGGTGTTTTCAGGAATTTGATAGACATGTGGCAATGGAGCTGCACCTAAAGAGAAACATGTAGGTTGTATGAATAAATCACAAAATCGAGATCTGAACAGTTATCATCTAGTGCAATTATTTATTCAACATGCAGCTTCAGGGACGTGCACAGAAATGTTTGAAAAAAAAAACAGGGCACTTTTCCCAATCACTTAAAATGAATTTATGCACAGCGTTTAAAAAACTACTAAAAAGTAAAATTTTCAACAACTGAAAGCGACGATAACATGCTACCTGTTTGGTGTTGGCTCGTCACTCAAACTCAAAACATTCCTAGCATAACTGACTAGATTACATACTTTGAGAGCAGCGCCACAGTTCTTAGCAGTTTCTTCAAACTGTAGCTTTCTATCAGCTAGGACAATGTTTGTTACAATGGCACACAAGAATCCACAACCAGTGAGCCGCAACAGAAGAGGGGATTCTTTCATCTGATGGCGTGCATTGAAGCAGACGAAGGGTCTAAAAACAGGTTGCTAAATTTCTACTGGACAAGTGCGTTTATATCACTTGAAAGCTTGAGTAAGTGTCGTTTTTAATACACTTGTGATATGCTTTGCAGTAGAATGATGCAGTAGGCAGCTGCAGCAGCGAGGAGTCGAGTGCACCAGCTGGTCAAAAAGTAATTTGAGTACTCTTAACGCGTTACCAGCTAACGCGTTAAGAGTACTCAAATTACTTTTTTAGAGTAACGACAAACGCGTTAAGTTTTGTGCACCCATAAAATCTAGTACCCGCCAAGTTACTTTATCAAATCAGTAATGTGTTAATTTTGGTTAGGTCTCATCTCTGTGCTAGGTCTCATCTCCTCGCCACAATCGCAGAGCTCGGCATGTTGTGAGCATGCGCACTGCGCAAATAATGATTGGGAGTCTTGTCCACACCGCAGGGAGAAATAAACGTTGCATGTTCGTAAAAACGTCTTATCCTTCGATATAACCACTATTTTGTATCAGAGGAGTAAATGTAGGGTAACAGCAATGTGGTGAGTCCGATTTAAATAAAATACAGTGCTAAAACAAGCGCGAACGGTTGTTGTGTGTCTGTGCATTGCCAATCCACTCATTTTGTTTTAGCAATGTTTTTCAAGCCTACACGTGCTTATTGTACAGCATTGTATTGAGGTAATCTGTCTCCATAAAAGATAAATGAAACTCAGTCAAACGCATTTACTTTGCTTGTGTATTTGATATTTTAATGATTATGTAATTGTGTTTGTAGGAAAGGCTCGCCCCCTTGTGTTAGGTTTCGTTTTTGCATCAGTGTATATAAAACAGTAATGGCAGCCTAGTGTTCGGAGGAGAAAGTTCCAAACCAATTAAGGACTCACGTCAGGTTTTACCTCTGTTTTACTGTGCGTGAATGAACAACGCAAAGGGAAAGGTTATACAATAATGTTAATTATTGGTAACACAAGAGTACTCTAACAGGTTACTTTTATAACACAGTGGTACAGTAACGTAACACGCTAGTTTTCCAGGGCAGTAACGAAGTAACATAACGAGTTACTTCTAAAAATAACGCTACCCAACACTGATAGTAACATGACTCCAGTGAACTAGTTTTGAAGTATACTGGCAGGGGTCTCGCTATGTACATACAGGGATGGCGGAGTCACCATCCTTAACATGATTAATTAAATGGCCTGCCATCCGATTTGACAGGGGGGGAAATAAACCATCCCTCAACTTCATCCCATATTTTAGGTAGCGCCATCATTAAAATACTACTTCAAATAAACAAGTCTTAAGCTTCAAAACGCTGTGTGTTTTATTACAATCAGACTCATATTCACGGAGAAATTAGTTTAATAAGGAAGTGAATGTAGACGCGGCAGAATACAAAACACACACGGTGCGCGCGCATGCAATTACCTCGATCTGCCGCATTGAAATGACACTTTCTTGGCCAGACCTGACTCACGGGTCAAAATACTACATGTGTATCACTACACAGAGTCTCGGAAGGAGCACACCGCGGCGCGAGCCGACAACACATCTCAAGCCTCTACTCCCAGCGTTACCATGGAGCTTGTCTTATTATAATAACTAATATTATAGTTAAAAAGAACTTCAAGTGAGGAGTTTATAAACTCAACCTTCTAATATTTAGTCTACTTATTATTGTATTTTTAAATTGTCATCTGTATGAATGGGTCTAGTCAAGTTAATTAACATATAACAGTATTATATAGGCCTATATACATTGACCACATTGACTTTGAATGTAAACAGGAGGCTTTGATGCAGCTGTCTGAACGGGCCATAAGGAGGAGGCGTTACTTCTTAGGTAACAGTGGAGGAGGGGTAGGGGCACGCATACGCACCATTTGAAAAAGGAATAACAGTCGTTGGACTTCGCTTTCTTTGGAAAGTCATCTATAAAATCTTTAAGTTCTAGCAGTGAAGCTTTGTGCATAGGTGTTGCCTATTAATGAGCTGAGGGGTCTGGGACAAATATAAAAGCACAAAAAAGCACTGGAAAAAAATAAATGTGCGGGGGCATCTGGCTGTCCTCACCCAGGAGATTTTGGCTAAAATAGATGTATTGTAATCCTGTAATCTGGTGTATATTCAGCAGTCTGATCTAAAACAATTGTTGTTTATTAGACAATATAAACTTTATGACCTTCTTTTAGGCGATAACTTTCATTTTAGAAATACTTTGGCCTATCACTCGAGTTCAACTGTGTCAGTGCTTCCAAGTAGAGCCCCAGCCTTGAGCTCTGGCCTGCTCTTGTGTCGGCAGAGGGGCCTTTGGGGCAGCAGGGTAATGCCTGAAACCCAATGCACGAGCATTCTGAAGTAATGGCAAACAAAGTGCCTCGTGCAGGTAGGAGCCAGGCTTGTTTAACTCGCGCGGCTTCTTCAGCAGATCGCAGCCGAAGCTGCTCATCAACCCAAAATACTCTCCAAGCATATTTTTCCCACTTGAGGCTTGCGCAGTGAAGCGGTTTTGAATCAAAATACATAGAAAATTTGCTTTTATTGGCCTGTGACTCAGAGAAATGCGCTGTTAAACACCGTTTGGCTCAAAATCGTGAATAAGAGGTGGATTGTCAAAAAAAGGTGGCGTAGAACATCTTTTTGGACTCCAAACTGTTCCTACAGTTTTTGATTTTGCTATGTTCTGTTAATGACTAGACTCATTCATTATGCTCCACACAGCGAGTGGCAGGGATCCCACCTGGTTTTGTGCTCCTTTAGCACTTTACCTACTACTGTACAGCTGTTGGTCTGCATGTGGGAACTTCAGCGCTCTGGGGCAACAGTGTTTGTCTGCTCTGAATGGAGGAACGCAGTGTAGAGGTGAACTCTGGACGCTGCAACAGATAGACGCACATGACGCAGCAAGGAGAGGGAGAGAGACAGTCGGAGAGAGAGAGCTAGCAAGCTAGAGAGCAAAGCAGCAATAATATTTTGTAGTTGTCTTTCAGCATTTTACATTTCTTTTGTCTTAGGGCAAATATTAAATCTAAAAATGTGTTGAACATCAGGATACTTATGTCAAAGGGGCAAGTGCTTGAGCACCACCTGAGCTATAACCATACATCCCTGTGCAGATTTATTTATTTTTATTTATGATGTACATAAAAATTAAGTTGGTACCCAAGAGGAGTAGGCAAAAGAAAAAATATATAAATGCCTACCCACACTTGCATGGCTGACAAAATAATTATAGCCGCTTGAGTTCATGTCTAACAAATATATATTCGAGGCAACTGCTATTCTTCAAAGTACAAAAATACTTTGAGCAAACAAAAAAATGTTTGCATCCATTGAGTCACATGAGTTTGTGTATGTATTTAGTTCCTTCTATATTCCTGTATTGAGCTATACTTGCTAGTTTACAATTTTGTTTAAATTGCTCCAACAAGGTACTACCCTCAAGTTGCTCATCTAGTGTGTTCCAAAGATCAACCCCATTCCACATAATAAACTTGCTTTTTAGAGAAGTTTAAACATGTCGTTTTTTGTCTCGTAGGCTTTATTTGACAGGACATTTTAGCGTGAAATGGGAATGAGAGAGAAGGAAGGATATGTAGTAAAGTGTTGGAGCTGGGATTCCAACCCACGACACTGCGGCCAGCTATGTTATATCTACTATCTTTACTGCTGACCATCTGGATATTGATTGATTGATTGACTGACTAAACTTGTAAAATATTATGGTTACATATTAATTATATACTGTGAACGTTCCTAGATTTAGTTTCCTAAAAAAAAAAAATAACCCATTAAAACAGAGGTGTCAAAACTTTTTACACTGAGGGCTGCATTTTGAAATGTATCCGGAGCAGAGGGCCACAAACGACCCGACAATGACGTGAATCATTCGAAATGTTGCCTTTGAGATTGTTTTGATGAGCCTCCACACCTATATTAAGACTTGGAACATCAAAATGTTGGTTTTTTTTCAAATTTTACAATAAAAAGTACTATTTTTTGTTGTTTGGGTCAATTTAGCAGGACACCTGAGGGCCAACAAAAATTGGTCTGAGGGCCGCATTTGGCCCCCGGGCCATAGTTTGGAAACCCCTGCATTAAAAAGTCTGAATCCACAATAAAGTATTACTCACCATTGACATGTCTGATCTTTAACATATTATGTACAACAGAATGCATGTGACCCAATGTTTACCTACACTAAAATCATAATTAATCTGTATGATAATTGCTGGCCGCCAGTATAATTGATGTGAGATACTACTTAATTGTCAATATAATATTGTGATTTACATTTATTTTTGTATTCAGTATATTTGTACTTCTTTCTTATAAAGTACTAGTAGTATACTAGAGAGAAAACAACTATAATTTTTAGATTTTCCTCAGAAGGTATAAGGTAACAAATATGGTGATATTTGTAAACAAATGAGGGAGCAATAATCAGAACTAAAAAATTGTATTTGTTGTTGACATTTTTAAATTTTTAACACGGGTAGGAGTGAAGAAAAATTGATAAATCCCTGAAAAACTTGGAAAAAATGTGTTGCTCTAGATATTGTTCATGAGTGTTACAAGTTATTGAGATTGTTTGACCAATGGTATTGATTATTACCAGATTCTGTCTTGTCTCAGGAATGAAACAAACCAATTTGCACAGTAGAGATGTCATGATCTAACATTTTAATATTACAATTATTGTGAAGAAATATCCCAATTTTACAATTAATCAAAATTGTTGACACTTCGATCAAACGGTGAAATCCCTTAATTTGCTTTAATTCCAAAGTTTTATAGACCACTATTCCTACCCTTCTGAAATAAAACTTTCTGAAAATAAAAAAGTAATGGTATTGACACATAAACAGCCAGATAAAAACACATAGTTTTACTTTTATGGAGTATAGACTGAACTGAACTTACTCATTGTTGCTGCCTACAATTGCCATTATTATTTGTTTTTAATTTCTTATGGTTATATTATGAATTGAATAATCAGAATTACCAATTAAAAACCACATAATCTTTACATCACTACTGCAGTTCTGTTCTCTAGTGCTGAACCTGGATCCTATACAAGTCTACCAGCCAATCGCAAAAAGAATGCTTCTCAGAGTTTTTAGACAGCTGAGCCCAGCCAATGGGGTGTCTTGCTGTAAAATGGTCCAAGTTTGTTACAGATAAAAACACCTTTCTTTCCATATATGAGAAGTATAGTTCCCAGGTAGATTTAAATCAGAAATTACCTTGAGAAATTATGAACAAGTTTCGATTTTTCAATTAACGTTTTTGAAAAAAAAAATAAAACATGACATTTAGTAAATACTGATAAAATTAATGAAGTTAAAGTTATTCAAGTTTTTAGATTTTAATGTTGTTTTTTAAAAGTCCATTATTAATCTCATTGCATCTTTTGAGTTTAGTTCAATTTAAGAAATATACAATTGGTCAGACTATAGTTCTTTTTTAGTACTTTAAAATATCACATTAATTAAATGCAATACAAATTTGAGGCCTAAACAATAAGAAACATGCCTTTGAGACAGAAAAAACATGATATGAAATTACAAGAATAAATCACCTTATGTCATGAATTTGAGCTCATTTGACTGACACATCTCAAAAATGTATGTTATAATTTGTCAGTGTTTATCAGAGTTTAAACATGTATTATAGAGTTGCTCTTAGAGAACAAGTAACAATATTCTTTTCCATAACCACCCATGGAGTTTGGTTTCAAATAACACTTTAAAATCCATCACGTTCAAACAGTGTGCTTTGCCTCAACTGTTTACTCTGAGAGGAGACAAAGTATAAGTCTGCTCATTTTCATACAATATTCTAAAAGATTAATTCACCAACTGTAAGACAAAACAGAGCAAGCACAAAAGTCAACTCTTATTGTCTAACAAAAATGTTTAAACATAGTTAAATATGGGACAATATTTTGTGATGAGCAAACACAACCTACCCTTAAATGCAAGGCTATAACAAATTTGATTGGAGTCATATTTTCCTGTTTATTTTCAAATTACTGTATTTCATTACGGCAAATATTTTATAGGAGGTAAATAGGCTATTTTAACATAATTACTGTGGCATAACACATGTTTCTGGATACAATTAAGTTAATCAACTTACAAAAGGTCCAAAAGAAAGATAAGCATAAATATATATTTATTTTTTTAAATAAAAAAAGATCTGACAACATAAAGCAAGCAGACAAATTAAGTAAAACAGAAATATAAATGCCTTAAATACTCACCCACATTGAGCCTAATGGTAACCTCTGGTCTCTGTGGCTTAAATAACACACAAGTGTAAGTGCCATTGTCCTCCAAACGTGTGTTTTGGATTTTTATGGAGGCATTTCCTGATTCAACTTCATCTTTAAAAAACTCAACGCGGCCTCTGAACTGTTCACTTTGGTAAAGGACATCTCGGCCATGACCGTAGTATTTGCCTTCTTCATAGAAAAACACATCCTTCTGCTCCTTTTTTCTGTAGTCTTTCTTCCAGTCAAACTGGTCAATGTTGTGTCCAGAGCCACAGGGGAGGAGAGCATCTGCACCTTCTGACACAGTTACTACACCAGGCCCTACAACACAAGGAAGTAAACAAAGGTTTTTGTGTGTGTTTTTTTGTTTTTTTTGTTTACCATTCTGATCTCATGGGTCTAGCTTTTCTGTTTACCCATGACAACAAAAAACGGCATAATCTCATATTACTCAGAAGGCTATAGGCTACTACTTTCAACATTAAATTAAAACATTATTTTATGAACAGGCAAAACTGGATTCTGAATTTGGTCAGATAAATCTTTCTCCTGCACCAGGCCATGTCCACTCTCACCACTAGAGGTCACTAACATCCACAAGACAGACGACGTACTCTTACAAAGCCCTGCGCCTACATTGTCCATATACATGCTAAAGTTATATGAGCCACACCTAATGACGTTACATGCAGCACAATTTTAAGAATACATATAGGCCTACTGATAAAACTAATGTGCAATAGGCTGTAGCATCACGGATGTCTAACATTACAAGTCTTTAATTACCTAATCCTCAGTGATGGAGGTGTAAAACAGCAGCCCGTACATATGCAGAGCCAAGCTAAACAAACACAAAGCCAATAAAAGTGTGTAGTTTCTTACTGATCTCCTGCGCAAACGCTGGTCCAAAGCCCTGAGTCAGGAGGCAGAGCAACGGGATCAGCTTCATGTCTGCACCGCGGAGCAGGAGCACTTAGTCCCTGTGTGGCGCACTCTAAAAGCTGGTATGAAGGCTGGCGCATGCTTCCACAGTCACGTGCTCCCGGGCTCCCGCAGACCTGAACCATTCGAGCTTCTACGGAGCTCATCAGGCTCCAGGTGTGTCGTGGGAACTAAACTGTTTATTTTGCACTCATATATTTACTGGCACATTAAACTATCACTTTAGGCTCACGTGCAAACATCTCTGTCCCGAACCTCAGCAGTTCTAAACTGTATTTAATATGTTTTCTGTATAGTACGTGTGGATCAACCAATCACAGCCCTTGTGGTCCACGGCACGTAGACGGGGAGTGACTTAAGGACGTAGGAGCACGAACACAGCACGTACAAGGCAGGCAAGAGCTGCAAGCTTTCTGATTGAATGCTGTGTGCGTTCCGCGTAGAGTTGACGGAGAAGCATGAATCAGCCTCATTAGCATGGATCTATTCACTCCTTGTCGAGGCGCCATCTTCGTGCTATAAAGTATCTATGTAGGAATTAAAAGTATCCTCTGTAAAATGTACTTCAGTAAAGTACAGATACCTAATTCTACTTTTGTTCTTTACTTATAAAGTGGTGGAGAGTTTTTTTTTTAGGTCTTTAATATTGAACCCTAACATAAGTAGCCTAGACCATAATTTTACGATTCATTTAGTACACATGTAGAGAATTCACATTTAACTGTAAACATACTTTGGCAAATACTACTACTACACTCAATACCCCCACACTTTTGTGAGTGAATGTGAAGGCTTCCAAAGCACAGTCAACCAACTTGTCAGATCTTGACTGTTGTTCATACTCCAAGGAAATGGAAAGTGTGTCATCAGATGCCAGATATCAAGTCTGGGGTAAAGATTAACTATGTACAGTATGCAGTCGACAGTGGCCCAAATACTCTGATACTCAGTTCAGTCACTTAAAGGAATTTGCATGAACAGATTTTTTAATTACTTATGATCATCTATCTAGAGCAGACCGTGAGCTACTTTCACTAGAACAGAACAACTGTGAGCTACTCATGTTCCAAAACATTTTATAGATCTTATTTTTCTCATGACCCCCCTTCACCCCATTACACGTAGGCCCTGAGTTTTGCTGCACAGCCCCTGGTCCTTCACATCTTCACCTCTTTACTCTCCTTCCCTGTGGACTGAGAGGCTGCAGGTAACACTCAGGCTGCAAACATGATAAACTTGCTAAACTTATGTTTCATGTTGTAGGTAAATCAGTTTGCACTTCCATTCATTCACTGTTACATATTTCTCAGTGAATATGAGGCAGAGTAACATAAAATAAAAGACATTTGATTTTAAAGAGTGAATCAGAATCAGAGTGATTCTAAACCTAACTAAGCCCACTGCTCGCTGTCCCATTAAAAAGAGAAAACAGAAAAAAGCAAATTTTCTGTGCATCTTTGAAAGAATGGCGCTAGGCGTGAGGTTTCCTGTTTTAGAACTCAGCTCTACTTCCTACCATTTTAACTTTAATTTGTCGAATTTTCTTCACAAACTGCAACTTGACTGATGAAAAACAATGATAATTATTTACTACAGGGAATATCAAACCAAACAACATCATAAGAAGAAAAACATGAGAACAAGTCATATGGGCTTTAAATATTTGTGTTTCTTGATCCGTTCCTTCAGAAATAATTTTTGTTTTCTTATTTTGGTGCTCTATCTTTTAACAATGCTAGATTTTTACTGAATGCTTTGGCCTTCCAAAACTTCCACTGAAACTAGTCTGAAACTGTCTGTGCTCAATGTCAGATCCTTATGCAACAAATCATTTTTAATTAATAATCTTGATTTTATGTTTTTAACTGAAACATGGCTTGACAAAAAAACAGGAAATGAAGTTCTAATAGAATCTGCTCCACCCAACTTTAAGTTTGAACCTGAAACTGGTGTTTTGAATGTTCTGGACACCATTGCCCCTATGAAGGTTAAAATGGTTAAAAAAATAAGCAGAAGGCGCAATGGAGAAATTATTATTTGGTCATGGCACAGAAAAGAGATTGCCGCTAAGCAAAAAAGAGATTTACAAAGAAAATATGTATATATAAGTACAACCTCATTTTGTTGTTTATTCACATCACTCACTTCCGGTCTGCGTCTCGGTTTTTTCGAATGACAAAGCTCAACAAGACAGTCGATTTTATACTTTTTAAAGATACGTTTTATATTAAGTACAGCATATAACGGGGTGTGGGTAAAAATAATACTGGGAAAATGACAGTTGTAGGTTTTTATCGTCCTCCGTCTGCACCTGTCGGTGAGCGAGAGGACTTCTTTACCTTCCTTTCCACTTTTGATGATTCTGAGTTACTTGTTTTAGGTGACATGAACATCGATTGGTTATCCACAACTTCTGACAGCCTAAAAAACTATTGTAATGAATTAAACCTCACACAACTTATTACTGCTCCCACCCGACCTGACCCTAAAGACCCACTTAAAGCAACATTACTGGACATTATCTTGAGCAACAAGCCTCAGAATTACCATTGTAGTGGTGTCTTTCCTCTTGATTTTAGTGATCACTGTCCTATTGGGAGTGTGCGGAACACAGAATGTATTAAATCCATATCAAGTATAACTGTTGAAAGGTCTTATAAGCATTTTAATGAGCAAGCTTTTCTGTCTGATCTGTTCTATAGTGACATTGGTTTTACCACCAGTATTCCAGAACCCAACACAGTGCTGGACTTTTTCATTAAAACATTTAATGCTATTACTGATGCCCCTCTTAAAAGAGTCAGGGTCAAAAATAAGAATAATCCCTGGTTCTGTCCAGACATTGCTGCATTATCTCGTGAACGAGACAATACATGTTTGTACTGTTCATAAAGCCAAAACATCTTATTACGTCAAATCTTTCACGGAACCTCAGGACAATTCTGCAAAATTTGGGAAAACCGTTAAATCCTTATCGCAAAATTCTACTCCCACTCTACCAAATGAAATTATTAAGGATTCAATCAGCTTGAGGGCAAAAAAAAATATTTGTGTGATGCGTTTAATCAGCACTTTGCTGAATCTGGAAATATCTTTGATGCTACTGCTACATCTGTTGCTGTTACCCAAATACATGAGAATGGACATGATGATCAAGTATTTTCCCTTCAGTATTGAATATGTTGCCCTCTATGGATCCAAAAAAGTCCACTGGAGCTGACACCCTTGAACCTAGGATACTTTTGTTATCAGCCCTACTAATTGTAAATTGTTTAAGTCATGTTTTTTAATCTCACAATTCAAACTGAAAGTATCCCATCACTGTGGAAAACGGCTTTTTCCACTGCCCTTTGCACAAAGAAGGCCAGAAAAATGATTTGAATAATTTCCGTCCAATCTCAAAACTATCCTGCCGAGCAAAACTCTGAGAGAAGCTCATAAGTAACCAAGTGCGTACGTTCTTAACCAAATATTCCATTTTAAATAGATACCAGTCTGAATTTAGACCAGGACATAGCACCATAACAGCTGCCACCAACGTTATAAACGATATTGCTATTGCATTGGACAGCCATGAGGAATGTGCTGCTGTTTTTGTTGATTTGTCAAAGGCCTTTGATTCAGTAGATCATTGTATTCTCTTAGAGCGTCTGGATGCTATTGGGTTTGATACCAATTCTAAAAACCAACTCTACAAAATGGTGCCGATTACCTCAAAAATAGAGCTCAAGCTGTTTCTGCTGATGGCTTTCAATCTGAATTTTCTTACCTTAATAAAGATGTTCCTCAAGGCTCTGTCCTTGGACCACTGTTATTTACAATTTATATAAACTCAATTGGGCATAATCTAAAACACAGTAGCATCAATTTTATAATGCAGTTGATGCAATTTGGTATGCTAAAGCACCTTCTTGTGCACAAGTGATAAAAAATATTCAAGAGGATTTTCACTCCATCCAACAAAAACTCTGTTTATTAAAAAATATTAATGAATTCAAATAAACAAAATGTATGCTCTTCTCCAAAAGACACTCTAGTGACCCAAATTTTTTTTTTTTTTTTTTAATATATATATATATATATATATATATAGGACAGATGCCTCACAAAAACAGAGCAATGTAGTGTTATTCATATCCAATGCAGTGAAGAAAGTTGTAGAGCACATTGTCAAACTCAAGGCCCGCGGGCCAGATGTGGCCCGCAGACGTTTCATTCTGGCCCGCGAACATTTCTAGTTTATAATTATTCATTTCCATAAGAAATACGTTATCGGTTTTAATCTGCTAGAACTACAATTCCCACAATCCTTTGCAGCCGCAGCCCCTCCCACGCTGCTCCGCCCGGCCCCTCCCCGCGCTGTGTTGCCAGCTCAAGTGCCGAGGGACAGCGACCAGCGACACTCATCGCAGCAGGTTTAAAATCGAACACAACGGCAGCGATGACCTGTAGCGCCTAGCGACAGCTTAACACATGGCGCTCTGCTCCAGGGCAGATCGTGGGAAACACGAGGAATAAAGAAAAGAGGCGGTTTTGTGGACGTTAGAGCTGTGCTAAAAGCGGCGCTAATGTGAAGCTACCAACAAGAAACAAAACTTCTTTGCTGACAACTCTGTGAGGAAACATCCAAACCAGTGCAAAACCTGGACAGATCATGAGCCACAGGTAAAAAACACAGGTCAGAGTGTAATAAAGTATGACATAAGAGTGAAGCTGCTTTGAGCTCTCATTTGATTCACTACATGAATAATTTTGTCACTAAAATAAGCTTAAACTGTAAAAATAGTGAGCTCATATTGAGTTAGTGGCAGCAATATTAACATGTATGTGATACAAACATTTAATATCAGAATGATATCACACGTCCATGTTCCTGTTCTGCTGCATGAATATGGACTCAGTCTTTCACCTGCTGCAGATTTGTGCAACAGTGTCCACATAGAACTATTACTAGGCTATATAACATTTGTTATATTTTTATTGTTTTATTTTTTACATTATGTTCGGCCCGCGACCCAGCCTGAGCGTCGAAAAGCGGCCCCTGGCCCAAAATGAGTTTGACACCAGAGCGTTAATAGGGGAGACTAAACAGCCAGTTCACAAGAGGCTTTATCAACACAGGACCCCAGATCTTCATCTCAAAGCCACAAACCACTCTATTGAAGACAGTGAGGTGGAGATTCTGAGCAGGGAGAAAAGATGGTTTGAAAGAGGAGTTAAGGAGGCAATCTTTGTGAAAAAAGATAATCCTTACTTTAATCGTAATGGAGGTTTAAGATTCAACCTTCCAGTTGTTTATAATGGTTTGCTGAAACCCTGGAGACGCCCGAGGCATTCTGATGCTAATCAGGCACTCAACGTGAACGCCAGGGAACAATAGGACAATCCCAGTTAAATTCAATGGATTATCAGGAGGTCCCGCCCTGTGGGCAGGGCTTTCACAGAGTAGGATATAAACAGGAGTTCTCAGACTTGTTTCACTGATTGAGAATGACTCTTGGATGAGAGTCGAAACATATCGTTTTTTCTAAAACAGTCCAGATGACTACAACTGAATCTTTTTCTACAATGGAACACTCCTGGACAAATGAGGGATTACACCGACATTACAGGAGAAGGATACAGAACTCACCACTGTGACTACCACACTACCCACAGTGCCGCTGCACCTGTTTTAGTTAATTTGATCTCATAATGCATGTATAAATGTGCTTTTATGTATTCACTAATTTTACTGACTACAAACTAAGGTTTGTAGTTTTCCCTGGCCTAGAAGGAGGGTCTAAGGACAGGGGAGGTTAGGACATCTGTCAAAGGACACGGCATGCTGGGACATTACCAAGTCCCTATGAACCCCGTTTATTCTGTTTTTATTCTGTTTTTCACACTCGTCCCTCGAGGCAACCGCTGTTGTGATTTTGGGCGTTACAAAAATAAATTGCATTTAATGACTTTGCTAACACATAATTAACATGACGCTTCAATCTGGAACATTCCTAAAGAGCAGTCGTACTGAGCAATTACCGGCCCATCTCCGACACGCGCTCTTCTGATGATCGTTTCGTTAGGAGTGCGCGCCATGTTCGCCGTGACGTTAAAAATGTGATTTTTAAGGATTTTAGAAACGGCAAAAGAGTGATATTCCTTCTATTTTATATTTAGACTAAAACAAATTTCGCACTTTCGGTAATTTTACAGGCCGAACTGTTGAAATGGTTGGTGCCTGAGGCTGCAGTCCCGCGTAGCTGCCACTACTCAATTTGGATCGCAGACAGAGGGCATGTGCCTTATCCAGTTAATATAATACATCCATGGTCCCAGAGCCCTGGAGACGTACAGGTCATGCAGAGATGGAAGTCTGCAGCCGATCACCTTCTAAGCAGAATGCACGATGCGCTGTAGTGTATTTTTCACGATAAGCCAGCAGGGGCGCAATTAATGCTCACAAACACATAAAAATAAATTATGAATTATTATTATTAATGCCGGACCCTTTGGCGTGGAGGGTCCGAGAGGCCAACCTACAAAATGGGGCAACGATCTGATGGATTTTTAAGATCCAGGGCACGTCAAGTAATGCTCTGCAGAATTTCACTAATAAAAGTCAAAGTAATGTTTATGCCTTCCTGTAGGTGGCGCTATAGCACCGATCATAATAGTTGACAGGTTATTGTTATCAATAATTCTGATGACGATGTCACAAACCTCCAACATCCCACAACATCACCAACATTCCGCCACTTTAAGAGATAGGGAAAATTGTAAGACAAATCCCGAAAAAATTGTAAGACCAAGGAATACCAAAAGCAGTTCCAGGAATCACACGAGAATTATCTACAAACTGAACTTTGAATGACAAAAATCGGACAAGAAATGCGACCTGTGAAAGCTAAGAGAGAAGGAAACATCCAATGTTCCAAGATGAATCCTGAGAATATGACAAGGCTGAGGATTACCCGAAAGCAAGTCCAGGAATCACACGAGAATTATCTACAAACTGAACTTTGAATGACGTAAATCGGACAAGGAATACGACCTGTGCGGCCCACGGAAAAACAGGGTTAATTTGGAAAATATAATAATAATAATAAACTAGAAACGGTAATGACAGGAAGCCGTTGCGAGTGACTGCCTAATGCAAAAACAAAACGCACTTATTCACACGTCTATATAAAAACACAAAATCAAGTATAAATATGTCTTGCAATCAGTACTCACTGATTTGTAGATGCAGTCTTCTTTTGCAATTTCTGCACATGTTCTGTACATGCCGATGATATCACAAAGCCCTAGTTGCCATGACGTTCTGCGTAATGCATGGCCGTTTTCTGTACAGTTGCTATGACGTTGTCACAACATTCTATGGAATGCAGTCACTCAATAATAATAAAATACCCTGGAAGTACCCTTGAGTGACTGCATTCTATGCTGTCACTCAATGAACAACGTACATACGCTTGCATTTATGTTATTTAAAGAAGGAGTGTCAAATTTATTTATCTAATTTAAGATTTCCTATTCACTGCCACCACTACTACTTATCTGATCCAAGTGGAGGTTCACATCGAGGTTCCAATGAATTGAGGAAGACTTGGGGCCATATTTTGCCCGTGGAGATAGTGGTAATGTGGGAACAGCGGAGATTGTTGCGTCACACCTCGCAGTCGGCGCAATTGATGACAGCGCAGGGCATGAGATTCCAGACAAGAGGCGCGATTATGCCAAAATATGAGGTGGAGTAAAGCAACTTCAGGGCGTGGTCTGGTGCATTCTGTGAATGGCCAGAATCGTAACTAATAAACTTCAAAATTAGCGTTAGTTTTAGATTGGGTATGTTTAAGAGTTTTAGATATTTTCCTCAAGCATAAATGACCAATATTAACCTGAATGGGTTTTATATTTGAGGAGAGAGCGGTGCAGATGAGGCACCACCTTTTGTCTCGCCCGATACAGGACATGCACACACTAGTGATGCACGGTTGTGTTTTGACGCACCGGGCGGGTTGGGCTGGGACAAAAAATTCTAATTTCATTGCGGGAAAGGTTTGGACGGGTTATATAATGCTGATCCCGTCTCGTACGTCCACGCTCCGCCTGCAACATTGCATTTTACTGCGTCCAAATCCACTTCCTCGTTTGGCTCGTTTCTCTGTGAATATTTGACTGATTGTAATAAAATACGAAGCATTATGTAGTTGTGCAAACCTGGCATATATACAGTGTCTCTACTTCTGATGTGATGATCATTCCCTTAACCATAAATTTGTATCCTTACCTCCACTGCACATTCACTTTTGTCAAATAAACTGTTAAACCTGCCTTGGTCTTGTGACTCTGCTTGGGAGTAAACTATGTAAATTATTACAATGCAATTAATATTAGAAAATTTACGTATTAATCATGAATTGTTGTTTAGACCAAATACACTCTTTTAGATTATACAGGAGACTTTACCTGAGCGAAGTTTAAATAGACATTTTAAATCCCTCCTCAGCAGATTTTACGCGCCACTGAGCCTGTTGTTTTCATTGTACATCAACTTGAAACATGTGACCGCCACAGATTTATTATGAAATAGACTTAAATTATAGCCAATAGGGCTTTTTAACTGGGCTAATTTACATAGATTTGTGAAATAATTAAAAGATAATCAAAAATACTTCATATTAGAACATTTGTCACATATGAAGAAAGACATCAACGTAAGATCAATGTCCGATTAATCGTGAATTATAATATTTCAAAAGTGTGATTGATCTGACCAATTGTTTCATCCAATTGACAGCGCTACAAAATATAAGTAAATGACCCATTCCAGTCAAACCTTTTGCTATTTTGAACTGTATTACTATTTATTATGTTTTGTTCTTTGTCATTGTAATGTAATGTCTGATCTACAGTGTGATCATTAACGTGTGTCCATGTCTATTCAGGGCAAATCAATAACATCTGAACAGAAAAGTGCACCTTTAAATTATAATAATCACAACAGTCATTTTGACATTGAGTTGTTGAAGGAAAACAGTAAGAAAATGTGGTGTTTTTGCCTTAACACGTTTTCTATGATCACTCTTCATTTATGGGTTAGTTATATGAACTTTCATGCTTCATCAAATTTAATACAGTCATTAAAACGTATATTATAAAATACCACTGATTCAACAGTTTGGATTATAAAGGAAAGATATTAACAATTCCTTCCTTTTGGTTTATCATTCTGTTGACTGATTTTTAAAGAAAACAGAAACTTAATGTATTTCAAAGCAACCATGTTAATCATTTATTTCGTTTTATGACCTTGATCACAAATAATCGCCCCACAAGAGTTTATTATGTCTTATCAGAAACCCACAATATTAAACAAGGAACGTCAGTCGATTTAACTGCAATTATATTTCTTTATGACCCATTGTCAAAAGTGTAAGTTCATGTAAAAAATTTTCTCTGATAAGCATTACCAAGAGTCTCTACTGCCTCCTGGTGGTCATGTATTTGTTGTTCAAAAGTGCAATCCAGAGTATTTCACAGACCCAGTGCGCAACAAGCTTATCTTTTAACAGCAAATGTTCCGATTTATGTGTGCGTGCGTGAAGGTTTGCATATGCAGGGCCCAAAGACAAGATTATACCTCCCATAAAATGGGAATACCTCCCTTCACACAGTCCTCCAGTTTGGGGGTCACTGCCCACTGCAAACCTCCGATTTAGCAACCTCACATCGTTGTGATATATTACGTCACCGTATTCAGCCTGGATGTCATGCAAGAACTGCTGAAACTGTCGGTGGGTTAGAGCTTTAGAGCAAATAGAATTGATCACCTTTGCCACTGGTTTTATAACATAGTCAATTTTTAGATGTTTGATTGTAGAAAAAGATTCAGTTGTAGTCATCTGGACTCTGTTTTAGAAAAAACAAAACGTTTCAACTCTCATCCAAGAGTCATTCTCAATCAGAGAAACAAGTCTGACACAAGTTGAGCAACTCCTTGTTTATATCCTACTCTGTGAGAGCCCTGCCCACAGGGCGGGACCTCCTGCTAATGGCCCATTGAAACTGGATGGGCCTCATTGTTCTATTGTTCCCTGCTTCACCTTGAGTGCCTATTTAGCATCCGAATGCCCAGGGCGTCTCCAGGGTTTCAGCAGACCATTATAAACAACGGGAAGGTTGAATCTTAAACCTCCATTACGATTTAATGAAGGATTCTCTTTTTTAACAAAGATTGCCTCCTTAACTCCTCTTTCAAACCATCTTTTTTCCCTGCTCAGAATCTCCACCTCACTGTCTTCAATAGAGGTTGGTTGGCTTTTAGATAGTTTGGCGCAGAGCGCCTGCTGGTGAACGATACAATGAAGTTTGATAGAGTTACCTGCTTCTTCCATGACTTTATTGCGGATCAATGTGGACAATCCACTTCGTTGTTTTCTGAATATCTGATGATATGTCCTCAACTCTCCGTGCCATAGTGTTGCGTGCCAGGCAAACATGAATAAATTCTCGATTCTTCTCGGGGTAAATGCTCTCCACCATTTTCACGACATAGTCTTTGATGAACACACCTTCAGTAAAAGGTTTGCCATCTTTAGCTTTTAAACATGGCCACTTCGTAGCTGGTTTTGTTATGTTTTCCTCTTGACTCAGAGGCCAGTGAGAAGAATCGCTGTTGTGACGCCAGAGCAGCTTGGAGTTGCTTCACTTTTTCAGCGCGGTCACTTCCTGTTAGCTTATCGTATGTTGTAGCATGTTTAGTCTCGTAGTGTCTCTTTACGTTGAAATCCTTAAACAAGGCAACCGCCTCTTTATAAATTAGACAAACACAATTGCCTTGATTTTCAGTGAAGAAGTATTGGAATTCCCACCGCTCCTGAAAGTGGCGGCCCTCACAGTCAACGTTTTTTTTGCGGTCGCCATGGCAGAAATGATTTAAGAAGGGTTCGCTACCGTGTGGTGAAAAAGAGGAATTACATCTTTACATTTGTATTATTTATTCTGACAGAGCTAGCGAGCCATAACTAACACATTATAAGACTGATGCGGCGGCCGTATTAAATCTGACCGCGGACACGAATTAAATCTGACCGCGGGCCTATCCGGACTTTGGACATGCCTGGTCTAAGGACTATAGCTTACCTGGTGCGTGTTTGGGGTTGCTGGAGGAAACCAGAGCACCCAGAGAAATCCCACCCAGACACAGGGAGAAATACACAAACTCTGCAGAAACACCTGGTCCTGAAATAGAATAAATGCAAGATGGAGAAGTTGAGTTCCAAGCAAAGCAGTAACATCTCCATGGAGACAAGCAGGTGGTGAATATTTTTTTACAAAAGCAAAAGCAACATGTTCTGTCTTCATTGTGTGTGTTTTGGTTGAGTTGGTGTAACTTCATCACAGGTCCAAAAAGGAAGTTGTGGTTATTCAAGTCAATGAAACTTTTTTTTTTTTCATTTCATTTTTTTTGTCTTCTTCTTCTTCTTCTTCTTCTTCATGTTCTACAGTCAGATTTATGTCAGTTGGTATGTTGTGTTCTGTGGTGACAAAGATAACAGACAACTTGTACAAACATCTGATACTTTCATGATATGGTACGACAACTAGAATGGAGAAAACATTTCAAACTCTGAACAAAGTAATATTTGATTGCTCATACTTGCTCTTTGCTTTTTATGAGATGATTGTCTATTATACTTGGCTCCAAAATTATACGTTTGAAAAGTTTGTTTTTCTTTGCGGTTCTAAAGACAGAACTTGCATGTCGTAACTTTCTTTACATCTCGATTTTTTCCCTGTCAATCCATATTCCTACTCTCAATAATGATCTTGACTACTGGGTCACTACCACTGGTCTACATTATTTGAAATGCATGTGGTTCTGGTTCAGCAGTTCATAGTTCTGTCTTCTCTAAAATGTCCATGCTCCTGAATGTGTTCACAATGAGGATTATGGATTTAAAATGTATTATCAAATAGCAAATGTAATCATAATTGTAAAATATCTGTCAATTACATTTACCTGGTGTGGCTGGAGTGTTTTAAAGATTTGTAAAATGTCATTGTAAAAATCATTTATAGTCAAAAATGTCAGAAAAGTTATGTTGTGATTCATTTCACATTTGTCAGGCAATTAGACCTAAAAAAAATAGGTTAAAAGAAATGTATAAAGAAATAATACATTTCTGTTTGATCAATCGTTATAAATATACTCCAAAAAATACAAAAAAATCTATAGTAATTTTTGCCAATATTGCTCCCCTCAAAACCACAAACCATATGATCTTGTACATTGTTCATCTATAATCCCTTTATGCACTACAGACTACTTCAGCACCAACTCGTAGTTTCACACTGACGCAGTGCTGATCACTTCTGTCCGTCTGGTGGAGCAGACTTTTAAATTTGCCCTCTGCGTTTCCTGTTGAACTGAACGATTTTTCGTGTCATAAATCTATTTAGCCATTTACATTGTAGTCATTGTAGATTAAACAATCTGAATTTATTTAATTTGGACCATGTCAAGTAACTTTTCCAAATAAATGTGTCTATTTATTTGTTTGCACGGTATTTTTTCATTTATTTTTATGTTTATTTGTTTATTTATTTTGACTGAAAGAGGTTCACTTCCCATATCACAGGACATTTGTGATCATATAATAATAAAAGCTCACAGAGGTCGATTTTGCATAATATGGGACTTTGGGCAAATGTTTTATGAAATCTGCTTCACTGTTCTATATTTATATATATGTTTAAATAAAAGCATTTGTTAATGGATACATCAAATCATGATTTAAAAGCTGCGCTTTACTAAAAGCATTTACTTAATTATTATTAAATCATCTCTTTGAAGACATCTTTAATTCAACCTTTATTTCTTTAATGTTGCCCACTCGTGGTCCTCCATACTTTTGTACAAATGTACAAACAATCTATCAAAGCTACGATTTCTCTGGAAACCCTTGTCTTTGAAAATGTCTTCAATTCTAAGTAAAAACATAAGCTCGTATTACCATGTAATTGTGTAGTCAGAGATGTGAAAGTTTGTGGTTGGCGTCTTGTTTGAAGATGCTTTGGGTGTTTCTTCCTGTTTCCTGAACCAAGTCAAGGTTCATTACTCTAGATGAGTGCTGTTACTTCAAAAACACATTTACATATCTCAAGTAGAAGTAAAACTGTCAGAAAAATACTCTGACATGTTGGCAACACATTATTCCAAAAGCCTCTGTGCTATAAAATAGTCAGTTAAATTATATGTGTAAATGTATATGTGTGGAACATTCAAAGCAATAAACTCAAAGGAAACAAGCAGGTTGTGGACCCCCAAGCAGAAAAGTTACACACAGTGGAAGTTACTCTCACCTGAACCTCTCCTGATGGTGGATATGATTGGACCATCTGAGAACATCTCTCTAGGCTGCAGTTCACCTGAAACATGCCATTGTATGAGCCAAAACAGATCATAATATTGAAACTTAATATTTCTTTGTTTACCCTCATTTAAAATGTTCAATGTTCACGTGACCAACAAGTCAACAATGCACAGATTCCACTGGACGGCCAGAAAACGACTTTTTAGTCTGTGCAGAACTTGTTTTCTCTGGAGGTCTGCAACTCTATGTCAACTAAATTCAACCGGAAGAAGGATTATTATAGGATGGCGGCAGTTGGATAGAATGCACTACATTCACACAATCTCTACATTTTTTATATTTCATTTATACTGTGTGGAGATTTATTTATTTTGTTTCTTTATATATTTGTTTTCTTTATTGTGGTAAACCGTGGCCTCGGGCCCTAGGCTTTCAGACACTTCCCAACACAACTGTGCAACCTGCTCTCACCGGCGGAGGCGCTGCTGATACATGAGGCACGATGTTTTTAAGGCACATTTAACTATCCACAACCACTGTTGTCCACTCCACACTCTCACCCAGAAATCTAGCTAACTCCAATGACGATCTGAAATGCATAACACAGATTAGCGACAGATTAGAGTGAAACGAGTGAAACGCTTTTTCATGCCGTCGAGCAGATGATCAGTACAATCACCTGAAGCGCACGAGACCGAGCTAGCGCCGTTAACAACTAGCTAAACAGGAAGCACATCAGTTTGTTGTTTGTTTGGTTTGTTGTTTTAGTCCACCACGGCACAAAGCCTGTATTGAAACGCACATCATACAGTTATTACACTAAGGTCGCACTCACCGCAGATGTTTTCTCCAGATGAGAGGTTTATTCACTTGTAGTACATGTCAGTATCGCGTGTAATCCAGAGTTCGTTCATCATGTGCTCCGTCAGCTCCGAGTGTCATAAATGCTTAGCGCAGTTAATTTTAGATGAACTTGTGTATGTTTTCAGGACAACTTACACAGTGAACACAAACTGCTCCTTTTTTTGAAAATAATTATCATTATTTGTTCAAATGAAAGGTTCAAACGAATCCATCTTCTCTTTATTTCTTTCTCTTAAACTCCGACAGAAGCGAAAACTCTTATGCTAATAGCGCCACAAGCTAGCTGTCAACTAACTTTTCAACGCCCTCTAAAGGCCCCTCTAGTCATTACAGATAGCACAGATAGTTCTCGAGAAGTTGTGGGCGGGACTAGCCGTTTCACTGGAGGTAATTTTAGCCTGTCAATCACTGTAAAGGGAGAATCTGAATTGGTCAGTGCGAACAACTCAGGGCCTTCTCATGGATCTATTAGGGCCTTCTGCTTTCTGTCTGAAGGCCAAGCAAATGAGCGGCCAGTTTGAACGCGTGACCCGCCAAAACAACACCCAAATCTGATTGGACATGTAGTTTTCTCTTCTCAGAACATGAATTCTTATTTCGAACATATTTTATAAACATTTAACACAAATTATGATTTTGCTGACATCATTAATGCAAAGTAACAATAATTATTATAGTACATTTAACATTTAAATGCTGATTAAAATGTCGGTCCTTGAACATTGGTGAGGTCCATTCCTTTGTGATTACCTTTTTCCTGCCTCCGAATGTATCCTTTTATTGTGTCCATGGCAGGAGTTTTGAGCCTCACAATCTTATCTTTAATTGAAAATCTTTCTATCATCATCATACTTTCAACACTACAATTGTAAAGCACTTTAATTTCTGAGCTGTAAACATTAAAAGTCTGCCTTTTTCTTAAATTAGTATGTAGACAATAAACATTTCATTACAGACATTCTCTAGAAAATTCTACAACTACACTCAATAGCCCAACCCTTTAGTGAGTGAATGTGAAGGCTTTCAAAGAAAAATCAACCAACTTGTCAGATCTTGACTATTGTTCGTACTCTGAGGAAATGACTATTGTTCGTACTCTGAGGAAATGGAAAGTGTACCAGATATCAGGCGTAAAGAGGTCAGGCGTAAAGATTGAGATTTTAAAATGACTCATGATCCTCTATCAAGAGTGAACGTTTCAGTCATTACTGCAATATACTGGCAATTGTTTTTTCCAACTTGACGACTGGAACACAGAAACTTGGGGGAAATGTCTGTCCGATTTCTGACCTTTGAGGGTAACTCGAATGCAGCATCAGTCTTCGATACATCTTGTATCTTGTATATAAAAACATTTTGATGGACCGTACAGTTACCTAATTTGTTACCTAATTCTAAGATAGGTGACTCCATCCGGCCATGTCACAAGTCAGATCTGTGGAAAGGCAACCTTCTCACAGTAAGAATTCATGCTTTTCATATTATTTTTGAGCAATACAATAAACCCTTATCGAATCAATGCAAAATATTAGGTCTGTCAAAGTTAACGCATTCGTGTTATGGTTAAAATTCAGCTTCTTGTGTCGTCCAGCTCCCTGTGTCATCATGCTCCAGCTCTGTGCTCCAGCTAAAGCTGCGTTCAGACCGCAGCGTCAAAGTGTCCAGTTTACATTAAAAGTCTATGTGGAGGCGCGTCCTGGGCGGCCAACGTTTTTGCGGCACGAATCCTGAGTTTTGAGCGCTCGGGCGCAGCGCGTCAGGGGCGTTTGAGCGTCGGACGATCTGGACGGGCGTCGACACCGTCCTGAGCATCCAGAGCGGCCGATGCCGAAAAGTTGGACAAAGCTTAACTTTTTTGCGGGCGGAGAAACCAATCGAAGATTATGTTCCAGTAACGTACCTACGCATTTCACTACTCGGAAGAAGGACCAAAACAAACCACTCACCGGTAAAAAATCACCCAGGCGCAGATCTTGGAGCAAATGATGATATTCACTGAACTCTGCTCACTTCTGAAGTATTTGCATTTGTACATTCACTTGAAACATGTGTCGCAAACAGATTTATTATGAAATATACTGAAATTATTAGGCAATAGGGCTTTTATAAAGGCTAAATTTATTTAGATTTGTTACATAATAAAAACAAATCTTAAAATATGACAAAAATACTTCATACTAGAACGTATATAAGAAAAGACATCAACGTAAGATCAATTGTCCCCGATTAATGTGTGATAATCAAAATATTTCAAAAGTGGTGATTCGATCTGTAAATCTTTTAATCTTTTTGACAGCGCTAAAAGCAAAAACTATATAAAGTTAATGACCCCAATCCAGTCAAAGGCACTGTTTGCTATTTTGAATTGTATTAATTATTTATTCATGTTTATTGCTTTCTTGTCATTTGTAATGTAAATGTTCTGATCTTTACAGTGCTCGCATCATTAAGTGTGTTGTCCATGTACTATTCAGAGGCAAAGCAATAAAATCTGAACAGAAAAAATGCCACCTTTTAATATTATAATATATCACAACAGTCATACGTTGACGATTGAGCTGTAACACGGTAAAACAGTAAGACAAATTGTTGGATGTGTGGTTTTGCGCTCTTAACCCACGTTTTCCTATCTCTGATCACTCTCTCTTATTATGGGCGATTAGTTTATGAAGCTTTTCAATGCTTCATCCAGATTGTTAATACAAGTCATTAAACCCGCCCTGTTATTACATAAGATAGCACTGATTCAAACTGTTTAGATTAATAAGGCACGAGTATTTAACAGCATTCCTTTCCTTTTCTGCGTTTTATCCCACGTCAGTGTTGACTGATTTAAAGAAAACAGTAAACTTAATGTATTTTCAAAAGCACAACCCATATTATCATCTTATCTTTCGTGTTTTACTGACCGTTTGATACACAAATAATCGCCTACACCAAGGTCGAGTTTATTATGTCTTATCAGAAACCCACAATTATTTAAACACTAGGAACGTCAGACTCTGATATTTAACCTGCAATTTTTATAAGAGTATAAGTTAAGCTGTACCGGTATAAAGTTATGTAAAATAAAAAAAAGTTCTCTGCTAGCCATTACCAAGAGTCTCTAACTTCCCTTCTTGTGTCGGATCGTGTTACTTTGGTTTGTTCAACAGTGCAATCCAGGGTCGGTGATCTCACTCACACGACCCCAGACTAGCGCATCAGCTGAACCGTCAACCATCAAAGTGCTGCCCGGGCAGTAACAATTCTCTTCCGATGATATCTTACTGTGGCTGCTCAAGCGCGAGAAGGTTGTGCATACGCAGGGCCCAAAGACAGACTTTACGCTCTCTCATAAAAATGTTCTATTCCGTTAATGGATGCTAATCAAGAAACCATAATCAAAAGCTCTCCTCCTCCCTGTCTCCCCAGTTGTCTTCTGGAACGCAACCCTTCCAGTTAAAAGGTTTTGCCATGCTTTTTCAGGCGTCTGCTTACATGGCCACTTTCGATAGCTCGGATTTCGTTTATGTTTTCCTTTGACGTGGCGAGGAACGCGTTCTCGTGACGTAAGAATCGCTTGTTGACGTCTGCGAGACCAGTACGCTGTGGAAGTTGCTGTGCGAGCTTTATTCAGCGCGAGATACGGCTCTCACTAGTTTATGCTTATCTAGTTGTCTGCCATGGTTGTCAGTCACTGTTTACGGTCCGGTAGTAATCCTCTATTAGTTAACAAACCAAGGCCCACTCCTCTTTATAAATTTATGCACTAAACAAAAATGCCTTGTGGTTTTCAGTGAAGAAGTATAGTAGGCATATCCACCTAGCGTCTCCTGAAAGGCGGCGGCCGCCTCACAGTCAACGTTCGTTTCTATTTTGCGGTCTCGCCCATGGCAGAATGATTTGAGAAGGGTTCTCCGGCGACGGAACCACAGAGCGCAGATACCACGTGCTCGCCACCATTGTGGTAAAGAGACGATCTCCGTACCTTTTGTATGAATATTTATTCTGCAACAGAGCTAGCCGAGCCATAACAAGCAATTATAAGCAACTGAAGCGGTTTGCATCCGACTTCACGTATTAAAATCTGACCGCGGGCCTATCCGGAACTAAGTTGGACATAGCCTGGTCTACAGATAATAGTTATCCTCCGGTGCGTGATGTTTGGGTTGCTGGGAAAGGTCGAAGGAAACAGAGACCAGTAGAATCGCACCCGAGACACGAGGTGAGAAGTACCATAACATACTCTGCCAAGATAACACCTGGTCCTGAATCTGAGCAATAAATGCAAAGATGGAGAGAGTTTGAGTTCCGAGCACAATCGCAAAGAAGTAACAGATCTCCCATGGAGACAAGCGAGAAGTGGTTGAATATTTTTTTTACACAAGCACAAAGCAACCATGTTCTGTCTTCATTGTCGTGTTCATATGATGGTTGAGTTTGGTTTATGTAACTTCATATCAACAGGTCCAAAAAGGAAGTTGCTAGGTTATTTCAAGTCAATGAAACCATTATCTTTTTTTTTCCATGCTTCATGTTCTACAGTCAGAATCTCTTTTGTGCCTCCGAGTTGGGCGATGTTGTGTTTGCGTATGACAAATGCATAACCAACAGACAACTTGTTGACAAACAATCTGATACTTTCATGATATGCGTCACGACGAACTAGAATGGAGAACACATTTCTTTAGACGACCCTGAGCAAAGATCATATTTGTTGTATCATACTCTCGCTTTTTTTTCTTATCTATGCGCTCTGACTCTTATTATACTTCAGGCTCCAAAATGATAGCTTTCGAAAAAGAAATCGTTGTTTTTGCTACTCTATGCGGTTATACCTACCAGAACCTATAGCATGTCGATCAACTTTCTGTATGCATCTCGATTTTCCAACGAGTCATATCAACATTCCTCTACTCTCAAGTAAATGATCTTCGATTACTGGTGTGTGTCTCATACACGGTCATACCTTATTTGTAAATGGCATGTGGTTCTTGTTCAGCCAGTTCTAGTTCTGTTCTTCATCTAAAATGTCCTGCTCCTGAATAGTGTTCATAATGAGGTCTTACTCGGATCAACAATAGAAATGTTAATCAATTAATTGTATGAAATTCTTCATGTCATTCATCAACAAAATCTTCTCACCTTGGTGTTTTTAAAGATTTTTTAAAAATGTCATTGTAAAAATCATTTAAAGTCAAACATGTTATAGAAAAGTTTTATGTGTAAAATATTTGTGATTAATTTCAGATTTGTCAGAGACCATTATCTTTCAACTAATAGATTTTAAAAGAATGTATAAAGCTTTACAGAGGTTTTTGCATATGGGAACCTATTCTTAAGGCGGCAAATGTTTTTATGAAATCTGCTTCAATAGAAAGTTTTAGTACACCTTCTATTCTCATCTAAAGTGTTTCTATACGTTTACTTTATATTTTTTTGAGAATACGAAAGCATTTGTTAATCGAGAACCTTTCATCAATCATGATTTAAAAGCTGCTTTACTAAAGCATTTCTAATTCATTTTATATAACATCATTCACTTTTTGATATCTAAGACTCTTTACAATTCCTTTATTTTTCTTTAATGTTGCATCGTGGTCTCCATACTCCTTTTGTTACAAATGTACAACAATCTTAAAGCTTACGATTTCTCTGAAACCTTGTCTTTGAAAATGTCTTCAATTCTAAGTAAAACATAAGCTCGATTCCATGTAATTGTGTAGTCAGAGA
>BJKM01001488.1:0-33064 GCA_015082035.1 Chaenogobius annularis | reverse complement strand
CTCCTCTCTCCCCCTCTCTCTCCTCTCTCTCTCCTCTCTCCCCCTCCTCTCTCCCCCCCTCGCTCTCTGCATGTCCAGCTGGTTTCTGGCCTGCCAAAGCCTCCTCCGCTCGTCTTCCTCGTTCTTGTACAAACACACATTTTTATGGACCTTCACCACGAGGGTCGAAGGTCAAACGCTGCATGGATCGTTTTCTTCTCCAAAGACCCCAGAACTTAGGGGGGGGGATGCTTGCCTGTTTTCAAGACGAAGCTCCCGTTGTCCACCGAAGCAAGTCTCACGCTCGAGTTCGGACCCCCGCCGCAGGAACAGTCAGTCTCCGTTTCTCCAGGTTTGGTGCTGATCCAAGTTTGATCTTCTCCAGAACGTTGGCTCTTTGGTGGACGGCGTGGAGCTTCTCTGGTTTTTCTGTCATAAATGGTCTTTTGTAGATGAATATTCAGCGTTGCTTTTAGATGATTTCTATTTTGATCAGTCTAAAGTCTGAGTCTAAAGTCTAAGGTCTGAAGTCTAAGGTCTAAGGTTTGAAGTCTCTAAGTCTAAAGTCTTAAGTCTTAAGTCTAAAAAAAGTCTAAAGTCTAAAGTCTAAAGTCTAAAATCTAAAGTCTAAAGTCTAAAGTCTAAAGTCTAAAGTCTAAAGTCTAAAGTCTAAAGTCTAAAGTCTAAAGTCTGAAGTCTGAAGTCTAAGGTCTAAGGTCTAAGGTCTGAAGTCTAAAGTCTAAAGTCTAAGGTCTAAAGTCTAAAGTCTAAAGTCTAAAGTCTAAAGTCTGAAGTCTAAGGTCTAAGGTCTAAGGTCTAAGGTCTGAAGTCTAAAGTCTAAAGTCTAAAGTCTAAAGTCTAAAGTCTAAGGTCTAAAGGTCTAAAGTCTAAAGTCTGAAGTCTAAGGTCTAAAGTCTAAGGATCTAAGGTCTGAGTCTAAGGTCTGAAGTCCTGAAGTCTAAGATCATGACAGGCTCTAAGGATCTAAGGGTCTAAGGTCTAAAGGTCTAAGGTCTAAGGTCTGAAGTTCTAAGAGTCTGAAGTCTGAAGGTCTAAGGTCTAAGGTCTAGGTCTAAGTGCTGAAGTCTAAAGTCTAAGTCTAAGTCTAAGGTCTAGTCTAAAGTCTAAGGTCTAAAGTCTAAGGTCTAAAGTCTAAGTCTGAAGTCTTAAGGTCTAACGTCTGAAGTCTGAAGTCTGAAGTCCTAAGTTAGGGTCTAAAGTCTAAAGTCTAAGTCAATACAAGCGTCTGAAGTCTGAAGTCTACAGATAGTTAAAGTCTGAGTAGGTCTGAAGTCTTAAAGGTCGTAAAGTCTGAGAGTCTAAAGGTCTAAGGTATAAGGTCTAAGAGTCGAGCTAAGGTCGAAGTCTGAAGTCTAGTCTAAGTTAGTCTGAAATCTGAGTCTGAAGTCTAAAGTCTTGAGGTCTAAAGTCTAAAGTCTGAAGTCTAAAGTCTAGTCTGAAGTCTAAAGTCATGAAGTCTAAAGTCAAAGTCTAAGGCTGAGTCTAAAGTCTAAGGATCTGAAGTCTAAAGATAACTAAGGTCTAGAGTATAAGTCTGAAGGTCTTAAAGCAGTCGTAAGTTCGAGGGTCTAAAGTCTTAAAGTCTGAAGTCTATAAGTCTAAAGTCTGAAGTCTAAAGTCTAAAGTCTGAAGTCTAAAGTCTGAAGTCTAAAGTCTAAGGTTCTGAAAGTCTAAGGTCTAAGGTGTCTGAAGTCTGAAGGTCAGTCTTAAAGTCTGACGTCTTTATAAGTTGAGGTCTAAGTCTGAGTCTAAAGTCTAAAAGTCTAAAGTCTGAAGTCTTTAAAGTCTGAGGTTCTGAGGTCTAAGTCCTAAGTCTGAAAGTCTGAAGTCTTAAGGTCTAAAGGTCTAAAATCTAAAGTCTAAAGGTCTAAGTCTTAAGTCTGAGGTTTAAAGTCTTGAGTCTAAGGGTCTAAAGGTCAAAGGTCTAAAGTCTGAAGTCTAAAGTTAAAGTCTAAATCTGAAATCTAAAATCTAAAGTCTTAAGTTCTAGGTCTGATGTCTAAGGTGCTGATGTCTAAGTCTGATGTTAAGTCCTGATGTCTTAAGGTCTGAGGATGTCTAAGGTTCTGAAGTCTGAAAGTCTAAGTCTAAAGTCTGTAGAGTCTAAGTCTAAGGTCTGAAGTCTAAGTCTAAGGTCCCTGAAGTCTAAGGTCTCGAATCTAAAGCTGAAGTCTTTAAAGTCTTTAGGGTCTAAAAGTTCTGAAGTCTAAAGTTTAAAGTCTAAAGTCTGAAAGTCTTTAAAGTCTGAGGTCTGAGGCTTCTAAAGTCTAAAGTCTAAAGTCTGAAGTTAAGGTCTAAGTCGAAAATCTAAAGTCTAAAGTCTAAGGTTCTAAAGTCTGAGGATCTAAAGTCTGAAGTCTAAGGTCTAAGTGCTAAAGTCTAAATGAAGCAATCTAGCATCTGATAAAGTCTGAAGTCTAAAATCTAAAGTCTAAAGTCTAAGGTCTGATGTCTAAGGTCTGATGTCTAAGGTCTGATGTCTAAGGTCTGATGTCTAAGGTCTGATGTCTAAGGTCTGATGTCTAAGGTCTGATGTCTAAGGTCTATGCACCGCGAGCGCTTGCATGCGTCAGGATTCACGTCCGTAGAACTTTCAAATCCTCTTTTTCTAATTATTTTTATATATTTATTTTTTGCTATTGATTATTTTGTATTGAAAATGTGTCTTTTGTATTTATTTATGAAGCGTTTATGACGTGGAACAGGTCCAAACGCAGGTTTACAAGCAAAGGACCGGGTCTGGACCGAACCCAAACCCGGTCCAGACCCGGTCTAAACCCTGCCCAGACCCGGTCTAAAATCTAAACCTGGTCTAAACCCAGTCTAAACCCGGTCTAAGTCTAAAGCCGGTCTAAACCCGGTTTAAGTCCTGGTCTAAATCTAAATCCGGACTAAACCCGGTATAAATCCTGGTCTAAATCTAAACCCGGTCGAAACCCAGTCTAAACCTGGTCTAAACCTGGTCTAGACCCGGTCTAAATCCAAACGGTTTAAACCCGTTTTAATCCCGGTCTAAACCTGGTCTAAATCTAAACCTGGTCTAAACCCGGTCCAAACCCGGTCCAAATCCGGTCTAATCCAGGTCTAAACCCGGTCTAAATCTAAACTCAGTCCAAACCCGGTCCAAACCCGGTCTAAATCCAGTCTAAACCCGGTCTAAACCCGGTCTAAATCTAAACCCGGTCTAAACCCAGTCCAAGCTCGGTTCATACCAGGCCTAAACCTGGTCCAAACCAGGTCTAAACCCGATCTAAATCCGGTCTAAACCCGGTCTAAATCTGAACCCAGTCTAAACCTAAACCCAGTCTAAGTCTAAACCTGGTCTAAACCAGGTCTAAACCTGGTCTAAACCCTGGTCTAAACCCACTAGACCTGGTCCAAATCCGGTCTAAACCCGGTCTAAACCTGGTTTAAATCTAAACCTGGTCTAAACCAGGTCTAAACCCAGTCTTAGTTTAAGCCCGGTCTAAATCTAAACCTGGTCTAAACCTGGTCCGAACCCGGTCTAAACCCAGTCTAAACCTGGTCTAAACCAGGTCTAAACCCGGTCTAGACCCGGTCTAAACCCAGTCTAAACCCAGTCTTAGTCTAAGCCCGGTCTAAGTCTAAACCTGGTCTAAACCCGGTCCGAACTTGGTCTAAACCCGGTTTAAGTCTAAACCCGGTCTAAACCTGGTCTAAATCAAGTCTAAACCCAGTCTAAACCTGGTCTAAGCCCGGTCCAAACCTGGTCTAAGTCTAAACCCAGTCTAAACCCGGTCTAGACCCGCTCTAAGTCTAAACCCGGTCTAAACCCGGTCCGAACCTGGTCTAAACCCGGATTAAGTCTAAACCCGGTCTAAAACCGGTCCAAACCTGGTCTAAACCCGGTTTAAGTCCAAACCCGGTCTAAACCTGGTCTAAACCAGGTCTAAACCCAGTCTAAACCCGGTCTAGACCCGGTCTAAACCCTGTCTTAGTCTAAGCTCGGTCTAAGTCTAAACCTGGTCTAAGCCCGGTCCAAACCCGGTCTAAGTCTAAACCCGGTCTAAACCCGGTCTAAACCCGGTCCAAACCTGGGCTAAACCCGGTCTCGACCCGTTCTAAACCCAGTCTTAGTCTAAGCCCGGTCTAAGTCTAAACCTGGTCCAAACCCGGTCTAAGTCCTGGTCCCGTCTCTGAATTCGCAGCTGGTTTAACTTGACGTTTGGTTCCTCGGTTTGGTCCCACTCAGATCCTGCCTCGTAGACTCTTCCTGACCCAGTTCTGAACGTCTCCAGAGCTGCACTTCAGCTCAAACGCTCCGACGCTTTTTTCTTGACATTATTCAAATTAAAGTCTCTTGAAATCATTTGTGGTCGTGAGTTGATCTGGACTAAACGGACGTGGGACACGGACCCCTTTTACAACGAAGACCGTCATGAAGAGCAGACCATTGTTGAGCAGAAAGAATGGAACTCTGAAATAATCGTTACTTTTGGCTTGAATTGACTTTTGGGCGTTTTGTTTCTCTGACAAACCTCTTGAAACTGCGTCACTCGTTTTGCTCTTCAGCCGGTGCTGTTTCTAAACTTATCCTCCTCCTCCTCCTCTTCCTCTCGCTCTCTCTCGCTGTCCTTTCGCTCCTCTTTCTTCTCGTTTCTCCTCGTTTCCTCTCTCCTCCTTCTCCTCCGCCTGAGTCACAGAAAAGCCTTTTTTAAACCCTAATGATGCTTCTTCCTCTTCTCGTGTCCGTCTGTGACAGACGGAGAAACGGGCGACAGGTTCATCACTTCAGACGCCTTTGTCTCACTACAACACGAAAGAACCAGAGCAGGAACCATGGGAGGAACCAGAGCAGGAACCAGAGCAGGAACCAGAGCAGGAACCAGAGCAGGAACCAGGGCAGGGCAGGAACCAGAGCAGGAACCAGAGCAGGAAAGGGAACCTAGAGCAGGAACCAGCGGCAGCGAACCAGAAGCAGAACCAAAGAGCAGGGAACCATGGAGGAACCAGAGCAGGAAACCAGAGCAGGAACCAGAGCAGGAACCATGGGAGGAACCAGAGCAAGAACCAGAGAAGGAACCAGAGAAGGAACCAGAGCAGGAACCAGAGCAGGAACCATGGAGGAACCAGAGCAGAAACCATGGGAAGGAAACCATGGAGCAGGAAACCAGAGCAGGAACCAGAGCAGGAACCAGAGCAGGAACCAGATTAGGAACCAGAGCAGGAACCAGAGAGAACCAGGAGGACCAGAGCAGGAAGGAACCAGAGCAGGAAACCAGAGAAGGAACCAGAGAAAGGAACCAGAGCAGGAACCAGAGCAGGAACCAGAGCAGGAACCAGAGGCAGGAAACCAGAGAAGGAACCAGAGAAGGAACCAGAGAAAGAGGAGGAAGAGGAGAAGAAGAGGGAGGAGGAAAGAGGAGGGAGGAAGAGGTGGAGGAGGAGGAAGAGGTGGAGGGGGGAGGGAAGAGGAGAGGAGGAAGAGGAGGAAGAGGAGGATGAGGGAGGAAGAGGAGGAGAGAGGTGGAGGGGGAGGAAGAGAGAGGAGAGAGGGAGGAGAGAGGGAGAGGAGGAGGGAGAGGAGGAGGAGGAAGAGGAGGGAGGAAGAGGAGGAGGAGGAAGAGGAGGAAGAGGAGGAGGAAGAGGAGGAAGAGGAGGAGGAAGAGGAGGGTTGTTTGCGATGACGAAGCCGCTGTTACAGAGAATATTCACACATTCATTCATTCATCTGGACTCAGCTTCATGAAAATAGCCAAATACTAAAATAACAGGATTCATAAAGACCTTGAGTATTGTCGCTGTTACCGGGGCGACTGAAGCAGCAGCAGTGTAATGATGCCATAACTATAGAATAAAGTTAGTCAGTGTCTGATTGGCTGAGCCCAAAACCCACGCCTTCACCTCCTGAATGAAACCTCAGCAACGTTCTGAAGCGTCAGGGCCTCATTTTCCCGTAAGCTGTGCTGTGAGAGCCTGAAGGTGGCGCTGTCGTCCGCGGTGTCATTAACGAGCGTGACAGTGACGGGCGAGTTAGAGGAAGAATGACACTATACGGGGGTGATATACACAAAGGTAAAGGAAAAGTCAAGAGCCCAAGAATCTGGAAGAGCAACGTAACCATAGTAACCATAGTAACCATAGTAACCAGAGGAATGAGACGTACAATTTTGGGAGTTCTAACCTCGTCTGCACTTAAGGCTAATCTAGAATTTAAAAAAAAAAAATAATAATGGTGGGAGGGGCAAATGGCACAGATTGGCAGCCTCTCTTCAGTAAGTCGTCTCAGGGCAGCTGTGACTTCAATAGTAGCATAGCACCACCTAGTGTTGAGTGAATGATTAAAACACCAAACTGTAACGTGTTTGTTCGTTCGTGTTCAGAAAGGCTATTTAAATAATGCATTTATTAGAAGCGCACACCGTTCTTTACTGACCCCTGGTGGCTGGAGTGAGTATATTCGACTCTATCTGACAATGGCGCAGGATCAGATTCCCGTTGGTTCAACTGTAGAGGAACAACAGACGCGACGAGAACGGGAACAACAGACGCGACGAGAACGGGAACAACAGACGCGACGAGAACGGGAACAACAGACGCGACGAGAACGGGAACAACAGACGCGACGAAGGAGAAACACCAGACGGCGACGAGAAACGGGAACAACAGGACGCGACGAGAAACGGGAAACAACAGACGCGACGAGAATCGGGAACAACAGACGGCGAACGAGAACGGGAACAACAGACGCGACAGACGGGAGACAACAACAGACGCGACGAAACGGGAACAACAGACGCGACGAGAACAGGAAAACAGACGCGACGAGAACAGGAACAACAGAACCGACGAGAACAGAACAACAGAAACGCGACGAGAACAGGAACAAACAGACGCGACGACAGAACAGAACAGAGAACAACAGACGCGAACGAGAACGGAACATACAGACGCGACGAGAACGGAACAACAAAGCCGACGAGAACACAGGAACAACAGACGCGACGAGAACAAGGAACAACAGACAGCGACGAGAACAAGAACAACAGACGCGACGAGAACGGAGAACAACAGACGCGACGAGAACCAGAACAAACAGTACGCGACGAGACAGGAACAACAAGACAGCGACGAGAAGACAAGAAACAAGACGCGACGAAAAACAAGAACAAACAGACGCGACGAGAACAAGAACAACAGACGCGACGAGAACAGGAAACAGACAGACGCGATCGAACAACAGACGCCGACGAGAACGAACACAGACGCGACTGGAAAAACAGACGCGACGAGAACGGAACAACAGACGCGACGAGAACAAGAACAACAGAACGCGACGAGAACAAAGAACAACAGACGCGACGAGAACAAGAACAACACGACGCGACGAGAACAGGAACAACAACAGACGCGACGAGAACTGGAACAACAGACGCGACGAGAACGGGAACAACAGACGCGACGAGAACAATTTTAATCTTTTCATCTTAAGTCACTTTGTCTTTTTAAAATGCAGTAGTTTGATTCTTGTACATTTCCAGAGAGAATACTGTAAAAGCAGAAAAAGTACTTTATTTACCACAAAAGTACAAAGCCAGATACTGAGAATATTCTGAAACAAATAACAAATAAAACACAAACTCAAAAGAGCCTTTTCCTTTAAGGCCATGTCCACACGCATCCGGCTTATATATTCTATAATACATATTTATTCTGTTTTTCAGCTGAATTCCATCGAGGAAACGACTGTTTTTGGGCTTTACAAAAATAAGAATAGATTTAAATTGAATATATTTGTCCACGATTCGACCTGTCGTCCGCACATAAGGATCACGCGCTCGCAAACGGCGTTCTGAGGTCCCAAACGCCACGGTCTGAGACGTTCCTGAACGCGTCCTCGTGGACCACCACGTGGACCACCACGTGGACCCTTTGAGCGTTACTTCTGATACTTCTGACATATTGCACCAAAAAACCTGATCGATCCACGCCAAGAACACGCCAAGAACACGCCAAGAACACGCCAAGAACACGCCAAGAACACGCCAAGAACACGCCAAGAACACGCCAAATCCAGCGCCACGCTTCATGTTTTGCTCTCATTGGATAGATCGGGTCAAACCTTTAGTGAACACTGCCACCTATTGGTCTGGCATGTTCATGACCGCGCTCAAGAGCGTAATTACACAGGTTTGTGAGGACAGACATGTATTTAAAACGTGTGTTCGCAGTACTTTTTATTAAACAAAAGGATATAAAAATACTGCCTACGTGTGTACATGGCCTTAAAAGGGGCTGTGTGTTCCAGGGGTCTCATACGGCTGTGATGCACTCGGGGCTGTTCCAGGGGTCTCATACGGCTGTGATGCACTCGGGCTGTTCCAGGGGTCTCATACGGCTGTGATGCACTCGGGGCTGTTCCAGGGGTCTCATACGGCTGTGATGCACTCGGGGCTGTTCCAGGGGTCTCATACGGCTGTGATGCACTCGGGGCTGTTCCAGGGGTCTCATACGGCTGTGATGCACTCGGGGCTGTTCCAGGGGTCTCATACGGCTGTGATGCACTCGGGCTGTTCCAGGAGTCTCATACGGCTGTGATTGTCTCGGGGCTGTTCCAGGGTCTTCATCACGCTGTGATAGTCTCGAGGGGCTGCATTCCAGGGTCTCATACGGGCAGTTGATGCCACTCCGGGGCTGTTCCAGGGGTCTCTACGGCAGTGATGCACTCGGCTGTTCCAGGGGTCTCATACGGCTGTGATGGTCTCGGGGCTGTGTCCAGGGGTCTCATACGGCTGTGACTGCACTCCGGTGGTCTCTGGTCCTACACAGCCCACAGCCGCAGCTCAGAGCAGAGGCGTAGCTGTAGCTCGGGTCCACGTGTTTCAAGGCAGTTTTGGCAGTTTGACGGTGACGGAGGCGCGTGGCGTTGTACGTACAACAAACTCTCTGAAACAGGCAGTCGATGTACAGGGGCTCCACCATCGGCTTCTGCGGACACAAAACTCAGATGTTTTTAAACGAACACGGGGCGTGTCATCCTCTCAACGATTTCAAAATGTCACGATTTGTTTTGGAGACCTTTTGCTTTGATGTTGCTGCACAACAAATTCATGGAATAATTGTGGCGAGTCGACTTAGAATAATTACAATGGCATTTTGATAATCGTCAGTGGTGGAAAGTAACAAAGTACAAGAGAACAACAAAGAGAGTGTTAACAGTCTCCTCCAGAGTCTCGCTCTAAAACCTACACATCAAGTTAGAAATCTCGGGGGTAATAATGGACTCAGACTTGAACTTTAACATGTCAGATCAATAACATCAGCAGCTTTTTACCATCTAAAAAACATTGCCAAAATCAAAAGTCTAGTGTTGTCTAAACCAGACCTGGAGAGACTTATTCCATCGCGTTTGTTCTCTAGTAGCATTAGACTACTGTAACTGGCCTGCTCACTGGCCTCTCCAAACGAGCTGTAAAACAGCATGGCAGTACATCCAGGAACGCTCTGCTGCTCGGGTCCTGACTAGAACCAGGAAGTACCATCACATTAGTCCATGTGCTCAGGTCTCTGCACATGCCCCCTGTGGCTCAGAGAATAGACTTCAAAGCAGCTCTGCTTGTATACAAGTCTCTCCATGGCCTAGCACCAAAGTACATCTGGGACATGTTAAGTGCCATATGAACCATCTCGGACTCTGAGGACCTCAGGGACCGGCCTCCTGCTGGTGTCCCAGAGTCAGGACTAAACATGGACCGGCGCCTCCTGCTGTAGGTTACAGATATCTAAAAATCATTCTGAAGTACATTTTACTTGTACTTCCGTTTGAGAGCAGATATCTGTACTTTCTACTCCACTACATTTTTTTACAAAAGACTGAAAAGTATAAAAGTACTTTCTGAACCGTGTGTTTACTGCTTAGTACGTAGTATGACATCGTGACCGAAGGACAAAAGTCCATGTACATGTACCTCAATACTTTGACTTCAAGTTTTATATGTGATACTTTTACTTTGCTCTTGTACTTTTACTGAAAGTAACAAACTGCAGTACTTTTTCGTGTTTTCTGAAACTCAAAAACAGTGGCATCTCTTTCAATCTAAACGTCCTCTCGGCCCAGACTCACCGTCTAAAGTGTTGGAGAAGGTGAGAGTTTCTCGGACATTCAGCATTTTTCTGAGGCGCGTTCATCACACAAACAACAACACCTCTGTCTCACCTCCCAGGTCTCGCACTGCGCCCCCAGCAGGCGTCGGTGGTGATGTGCAGTCTCCTCCACAGCCAGGTTTTTTAGCCAGAAACGTGAACTCTCTCACGGCGCAACCGGTGAAATGACGAAGGTTCCACCGACGAGGAGGATGGAGGAGGAGAGGAGAGGGGAGAAGAGAGAGGAGGGGGAGAGAGGAGAGGAGGAGGAGCAGACTGTGAGGGAGGAGAGGAGGAGGAGAAGAGAATGAAGGAGAGGGAGAAAGATGAGAGTGAAGGAGGTCGTGATGCAGAGAGAGAATGGAAAGAAGAGAGGGGGGGAGAGAGGGGGAGGGGGGGAGAGGGTGGGGGAGAGGGTGGGAGAGAGGGGGGAGAGGGGGAGAGAGGGGGAGAGAGGAGGAGAGGAGGGGGTAGAGGGGGGAGAGAGGGGGGAGAGGGGGGAGAGGGGGGGAGAGAGGGGAGAGGAGGGGGAGAGAGGGGGGGGTAGGGGGGAGAGAGGGGAGAGGGGGGAGAGGGGGAGAGGGGGGAGAGAGGGGGGAGAGGGGGGAGAGGGGGGAGAGAGGGGAGGAGGGGGGAGAGGGGGGAGAGAGGGGGGAGAGAGGGGAGAGAGGAGGGGAGAGAGGAGGGAGATTGGGGGGAGAGAGGGGGAGAGAGGGGGGAGAGAGAGAGAGGGAGAGAGGGGGAGAGAGGGAGGGGGAGAGAGGGGGAGGAGGGGGGAGAGGGGGGGGAGAGAGGGGGGGAGAGGGGGGAGGAGGGAGAGGGGGAAGAGAGGGGGAGAGAGGGGAGAGAGAGGGGGGAGAGAGGGGGAGGAGGGGGAGAGAAGGGGGAGAGAGTGGGGGGGGAGGAGGGAAGAGAGAGGTGGGAGAGGGGGAGAGAGAGATGGAGGAGGAGGGGTAGAGGGGGATAGAGGGGGGAGAGAGGGGAGAGAGGGAGGAGAGAGGGGGAGATAGGGGAGAGACGGGAGGGGGAGAGAGGGAGAGAGGGAGAGAGGCAGGGGGAGAGGGGAGAGGGAGAGAGTGGGGGAGGGGGCGGGAGAGAGGGGGGCGGGAGAACGGGGGGAGAGGGGGGAGATGGGGGGAGGAGAGGTGAGAGAGGGGGGAGATGGGGAAGGAGAGAGGGGAAGGGGGAGAGGAGGGGAGAGAGGGGAGGGGGGGGAGAGAGGGAGAGAGGGAGGGAGGGAAAGAGGGAAGGGTGGAGGATTGAGGGGGGTAGAGTGGGGCGAGGAGGGGGGGAGAGAGGGAGGAAGAGGTATGGGTAGAGGGGGGAGACAGGGTGGGAGAGAGGGGGGGAGAGGAGGAGGGAGATAGGATGGAGGAAAGGAGGGAGAGATCAGCAGAGAGAGAGGGGGGAGAGAGGGGCAGAGGTTAGTTCAGGTTTGTAAATGCTCCCTGAATGACCCTCTGACCACAGGCTCGCCGGTCGCTTTCATATAACACAGATTTAAGGATTTCTTTCTTCATATTTTTGGTTGTTTTTGGGGCGTGTCTAAAACAGGTTTGTGTTTTCTTTCCTCACATCAAAGTAAAACACGGGGTTTTTTCCTGACGAACTTTAAGCTTCAAACGTCACTGAAATAATGAGAACATTACAAAACAGCACCGTGGGATGGCGAGGAGAAGGTGGTGAACAGGTCCAAACCTTTCTTCATTCGGTGTTCAACATTTGCTTTAAAGGTCAAACTTTGATCACTTAAACGCTCACGTGGCGACAGGATCAAACCGTTTCTGTTTCCGTGACGACTGGAGCAAACAAAATGAGCTCAGATTCATTTGGAGGAAAGTCGAATTGTGAGAAACCATGCGGAACGTAACGATGAAGAGCAACGTAACGATGAAGAGCAACGTAACGATGAAGAGCAACGTAACGATGAAGAGCAACATAACGATGAAGAGCAACGTAACGATGAAGAGCAACAAATAAATACTAAACACATGAAACAATCACATATCAAATACAATGAATAAATAAAATACAAAATAAATACAAAATAATCACCTATAATATAAATCACATAGAATAAATACAATAAATTAATCACACATCAAATAAAATAAATAAAATAAATAAAATAAATAAAATAAATAAAATAAATAAAATAAATAAAATAAATAAAATAAATCACTCACACATTAAATAAATACAGTTTAGTGCGGGTGTTCAGTTTTCTGGAGCACATTAAACTGAACTTTGAGGTTTAAATTCTCTTCAGCAGAAACACAAAAAGAACGAACCTGACGGACTTTCTCCAGGTAAAATCCATTTGTTTTTCTGTTTCACAAACGCTCAGGATTCTTCTTCTGCTCTGACCACAGACGCTGAGCTCTTATAAGCTCCTCTCACCTGTCACTCAAAGTGTCAGACCCCGCCTTTCTGACCCCGCGGGGCTCCTGTAGCTGCAGACGCTCCTCGCTCTCTGAACCACACGTCTGAACGCTCTAAAACACGGGAACAATCAAACTAAACTGTACTTAAAGCACTTTTATTTTACTCATTTTATTTAGCATTCGCTTATTTTATCATCATTATTTATTATTGTTATCAGTGTTATCATTATTTTTCTTATCATTAATTATCATCATGAATATTATCATTTATTATTTTCATTATTCCTATATTATTACTTATTATCATTATTTGCTATTATTAATATTATTATCATCATTATTATTATTTAATTTCCCTTTCAATAAAATATTTCTGAATATTTTGTAGTTACTCTTTCCTCCCCCACTCCCCCCCTCTTCCTCATCTCTCTCTCGCTCTCTCTACCCCTCCCTCTCCCTCTCCCCCCTCTTCCTTCCCCGTCCCTCTCTGCCGCTTCCCCCTCTCCCCTCCCTCTCTCCCGTCTCCCCCTCTCTCTCTCCCTCTCCCTCCCCCCTTTTTTCTCCCCTCCCTGCCTCCCTTCCTCCTTCCTCCTCCTCCTCCCGCCTCTTCCCTCCTCCTTCTGCCCCTCTCCCCTCCCTCCTCCCCCCTCTTCCTCCCCCTCCCCTGCTCCCCCGTACCCCCTCTTCGTATTTCCCTGTACATGAGAAATACCCAGACTTTGTTCAAAAGCTGGAGACTGGGAAAACAGGGTTTGTCTTTATGAAACTCGAGTCGCTGTTTTAAACGTGTTCGTCTGATTTTGGAGTTGGAAAAGAAAAGGTTTTTGTGTCGGAAAGAACCGACTGAAGAGCAGCGTTTTTAGTTTCCGGAACATTCAAAAACCCATCCAGAACGACATGGAACGTGTGAAACGGATGAAACGACCGTGAACTTGAACATGTAGAAATCGTACCTGTGAAACGTGTTAACGTGTGAAACGTGTGAACGTGTTGAAACGTGTGTCGAACATGTGAAACGTCTGTAACATGTGAAAAGTGTGAACATGTGAAAAGTGTGGAACCGGTTTGAAACGTGTTGTGAAACGTCGTGAACATGCTGAAACGTGTGACATGTGAAAGTCCGTGAACGGTTGAAACGTCCGTGAACGAGTGAAACTCGTTAGAGTGTGCGTGTGAAACGTGTGAGCGTTGGGTGAAACGTTGTGAACGTTTTATGTGATAGACGTGTATAACATGTGAAACATGTGAAAACTGAGTGAAACAACTTTGAAATCGTGTGGCTGGAAAAGCGTCTTGTACATTTGTGAACATTGTGAGAACGTTCCGATCAGTGAACATGTGAAGACGTGTGAACCGTGAAACGTGTGAACGTTTGGAACGTAGTATGATGAACGATGAAACGTCTTGTTACCCTTATTTTTTTTTAACGAGTGATACGGTTAGTGATGAGCGTTTAGTGAAACTGTTGGCTGGAGCGTTGTGAACGTTTTTTTGTGAAGCTGTGAAAACGTTAAACATGTGAAAGTGTGAATACATGTGAACAAGGTGAAACGTGTGAGTTGTGAAACTTTGGTGAACATGTGAAGACGTTCGTTGTGAACGAGTGAAACGTGTGTAAACGATAGTGAAACGAGTGAAACGATTTCTTGTGTAACGTGTGAAACTTTAGTTAGACGTGTGAATACGAGGTGGAAACAGCGCTGAAACATTGTCAGCTTGTGAACGTGTGACGTGTGTAATACGTGTAACATGTGTTGAATACGTGATAATCCTGTTAAAACGTGTGAACGGGGATAACGTCGTATATATTTTTGTGAACGATGTGAATCGTTGGAACGAGTGAAACCTGTCTTCGTGAACGAGTGAAATCGTGTTTAAACGACCGTGAAACGACTACTGGTATTTTTAGCGTGTGAAACGTGCTTTGGTGAGCTGTGTCTCTGTTGAACTTGAAGTGTGAACGTGTGAAACATTGAAAGCATGGTGAAACGAGTGTGAACAAGTGACATTGAGCGTGTAAACGTTTGGGTGAACTTGTTTAAACGTGTTGTGAACATTGAAACGTTTGTAACGTTGTTGAATCCTGTTGAAACGTGTGAAACGTGTAAACGTGTGAGCGTGTTAAACGTGTTAAACGTGTGAAAACGTTTGTTGTATCTGCTCTTGTGAACGGGTGAAACGATAACCTGATGAATCGACTAAGTTATAATCTGTGAACGTGTGAACTCGAACGTTAGTGAAACGTTGAGTTGAACGTTGTTGGATACGTTCGGTGAACATGTTGAAACGTTTGTGTATTGTAACATGTGAAAGTAGCGTAAACGAGGTAAACGTGTGAACGTCGTGAGCAGTGTGAAACTGTGAGCGTGTGAAACGTTGTGATTGTGGAAACGTGTGAGCGTCATGCGATTGTGAGTTTTCTATGTCGATGTAACATTGAAACGAGGAATTGAACCTGTTAAACGATGTCGTGTGAACAGTTTTCAACTTTTGTTTAACGGTGTGAAACATGTGAACTTGTGAACGGGTTGAAACATTGTGTGAACGAGGTGAAACGCGTGAAACTTGAGTGAAACGCTGTGATGTGAAACGACGTGAAACGTAGTAAACGTATGTGAACGGGTGTAAACGTTATCACGTTGTTGTGGAACGAGCTGAAACGGTGTGAAACGAGTGAAACGAGTGAAACGAGTGGAAAACGTGTTATATTAACGTCTTAACATGTGAACGTTTCTAACGGTGTGAAACTGTGTGAACGAGTAAAACGTGTGAACGACAGTAACGTCGTGAAATGAGTGAAATGATGGACGGGTGAACGTTGACCGGTGAAACGTGTGAAACGTGTGTGAACGAGTGAAAACGATCCGTTTTAACATTGAACATGTGACGAGTGAACCTGTGAAACGATTGTGGAACGTGTGAGCGGTTGAAACGTGTGAAAACGACTCATATAGTGATACGTTTTGTGATTGCTGTTAAACGTGAACAGTGAACGAGTTTAAACGTGTTGAAATTCGTGTGAACGTGTGATACGAGGAAACGTGTGAACGTCGTGGAACATATGAACGTGGAGACGTCTGTGAACGTGTGACTTGTGAGCGTTTGAACTTGTGAGCGTGATGAAAGGTGTTGAAGCATGTTGAAACATTTGTCGTGGAACGTGTGAAACGTTTTTGAACGTGTGAAACGTCTGCTGAACGTGTAACGTTTATTTCTGAACGTGTGAAACGTGTGAAACGATTGTTGAACATGTTAAACGAGTGGAAAACGTGTGAACCGATGTGAAACGTTGGAAACCGGTGGTGCATTTGAGCGTGTGAAACGTTTCATGTGAGCGTTGTTATACGTATTTTTCTGTGATAAGGTGTAGCATGTGAAACATGTATACGTGTAGAAACATGTAAACGTGTAAACGTGTGAACGTTGTGATAACGTTGGGTGAACTGTGAAACGATGAACCGTGGAAATCGTGTGTTGAACGGCTCGTGATAACGTGTGTGAAGCGTGGTTGGTTCCTCTGACTTCACGTGGGAGCCGGCGGCTTGCCTCTGATCCTCTGACCACGTGGACCGGTGCGTTCCTCTACTTCTGGGACCACAGTGGACCGGGCGTCCTCTGATCCCTCTGACACAGTGGGGACGGGCGTGTTCTTCTCTGCCCTTGATAGTGGGACCGGGCGGTTCCTCTGATCCTCTGACCACAGTGGGACCGGGCGGTTCCTCTGACCCTCTGACCACAGTGGGACCGGGCGGTTCCTCTGACCCTCTGACCACAGTGGGACCGGGCGGTTCCTCTGACCCTCTGAGTTCATGAGAAAAACGCAGCGACAAAAGACAAAGTTTCAATAAAAACAGAACTTTTATTTGAACAAACTTCAGATTCTTCTGGTTCAAACTTTGGACAAATGTTCAGTTTTCATATTTCAGAATCTGTCGTTTCTCTGACTCGGAACATTATTCAGCCTTTTTCAGAGGAAAACATTATTTTGTGACACAAACTGTTATTTGTTAAATTTAAAGAATTGGACTAAATGAAGAACTTCAGACTTTTCACACTTTATTTCACTGAACCAAAAGTTTCGCTCGTTTTTCCTTTCGAAATGTGATTTTCTGAAACGTTTCATCAGATTTTTTATTCAAAAACTTTTTCTCGCTTTGAATTTTTTATCCCGAAAAAACATAAGAAGTTTGTTTTGGATTGTTTTAATTCTGAATTTCAGAATTCAATTGAGTCATTTTCAGTTTTCTCAGTTTAAAAATTCACTTTTTACATATTTTAACTGAAAATGACACATTTGATTTGCAGCATTTAAAACTCTAAATCGGATGAAACTTTTTTACATTTTGAACTCGTTTGGCACAAAAGACTCTTTTTGGAAGAACGACTCTTTCGACAATCACAAATTCCAAAAGATGAATTCCAGAACGTTCAAAAACAACATTTGACTGGTTTTACAAAAGTTCAACCTGAAACTGAATCCTCCGTACAAAACTGACAAATGTGAAATATGAAAGGTTAAAGGTCAAACAGTTTGTTTTATAAAGAAAATGGTCCAAAGTCAAGGTCGGAACCAGGTCCGAACCGGGTCCGAACCGGGTCCGAACCTTGGCGTCGTTGTCGTGGAAACAGCAGCTGAATCCTTCACAAAGTCAGGATTCTGTGGATTTAGTTTGCGTTTTGGCGACGAACGGTAAATGCAAAAATACAAACACCAAATTCTGAAAAAATATCAGTTTTTATGTACAAAAACTTCAGCTAATACTTCAAAAGAGCGAGTCCCAAAAGGAGCGAGGACAGGGTCAGAGAGAGGGTCAGAGGGTCAGAGAGAGGGTCAGAGAGAGGGTCAGAGAGAGAGGGTCAGAGAGAGGGTCAGAGAGTCAGAGAGGGTCAGAGAGAGGGTCAGAGGGTCAGAGAGAGGGTCAGTCAGAGAGGGTCAGAGAGAGGGTCAGAGAGAGGGTCAGAGAGAGGGTCAGAGGGAGGGTCAGAGAGAGGGTCAGAGGGGGTCAGAGGGTCAGAGAGGGGGTCAGAGAGAGGGTCAGAGAGAGGTCAGAGAGGGTCAGAGAGAGGGTCAGAGAGAGGGTCAGAGAGAGGGTCAGAGAGAGAGGGGTCAGAGAGGGGGTCAGAGAGAGGGGTCAGAGAGGGAGAGAGAGGGTCAGAGAGAGGGTCAGAGAGGAGGGTCAGAGAGGGGGTCAGAGAGGGTCAGAGAGGGGGTCAGAGAGGGTCAGAGAGGGGTCAGAGAGAGGGTAGAGAGAGGGGAGAGAGGGTCAGAGAGAGGGTCAGAGAGAGGGTCAGAGAGAGTCAGAGAGAGTCAGAGAGGGGGTCAGAGGGTCAGAGAGGGGGTCAGAGAGAGGGTCAGAGAGAGGGTCAGAGGGTGTAAACCAAGACTAATCCAGGACTAAACCGAGTCTAGACCCGGTCTAGACCCAGACCCAGTGAAGGCCTCCAGACACTGAAGTCACTGGTCACGAGACTCGTACAACAACTTCGCCGCCTGAAAAACACAGGAAATATTCACTTTAAACTCTCGTACACAGTACTGAGTACTCGAGTACTCAGAGTACTGCTCAGAGCGGTTCAAGACCTGCGGCGCGGGGGTCACGGGCGCCTTTACCTTGTGCATCGCGGCGAGCCAATGTGCTGCCCCCTTGTGGTCGGGAGTGGTGTCCAGTCTGAGCGTCTGAGAGTCCTGAGAGCCCATGGGTTTGAACTGGATCAGGAGCCCACCGGCCCTGGAGCCCCCGCCTGCAGCAGAGGGACAACCGCTGAGCAACCACCCGACACAACCGGACACAGCCACCCAACACAACAACTGCAACTGAACACACAACACACACACACAACACACACGCACACACACGACAGGGGGAAGGTCTACGAGTTTGTCTGCTCAGAATGAGGCTGATGCAGGATGCTTATTGGACGAGACGACGCCTCTGAGACGACGGAAACGCGCCCACACACGCCGCTTCAGCCGGGAATTCACCTGCATTTGACCCGAGCAGCGACGCGTGTGAACGAAACCAACGCTCTTCCCTTTAACCACCACCAGGGGTCTCACTTGTGAAGCATGCGTTCATGTGTTCAGCACGCCACGTTCCACATCACGCTTTAGAAATGAGACCCCCAGGAGTGAAGCAGGGAAGTGGGACTTAAGAGTGCCCGGACCGTTCCTCGTTTCTTTGGTTACGAGCTTGGTTTCCATGGTAACACTGTACAGTTAAGTTCCATTTTTATTCAGTTTAAATGAGGCAGCTCATTCTTAGTTAAACAGAGAGACAAATGCCAAGTGTCATGTGTGATGGGGCAGGTGACTGAGAGTTCATGATGTGAATGGGGCAGGTGACTGAGAGTTCATGTGCGAATGGGGCAGGTGACTGAGAGTTCATGTGCGAATGGGGCAGGTGACTGAGAGTTCATGTGCGAATGGGGCAGGTGACTGAGAGTTCATGTGCGAATGGGGCAGGTGACTGAGAGTTCATGTGCGAATGGGGCAGGTGACTGAGAGTTCAATGTGCGACATGGGGCTGGTGATGAGAGTTACTTCATAGCGAAGTGGGGCTAGGTGGACTGATGAGTTCATGTGGCGAATGGGGCTGGTGACTGGAGAGTTCATGTAGCCGGAATGGGGCGAGTGACTGACGAGTTCATGTGCGAATGGGGCAGGTGACTGAGAGTTATGTTGGGCAGATGAGATCGGGAGGTGCAAGAGAGTTAGTGAGACGAGTTGCTGTGGCGAAATGGGGCAGCGTGACTGAGAGTGTCTGTGCGAATGGGGCAGGTGACTGAGAGTTCAGATTAGCGATGGGCTGGTGGACTGAGTAGTTCATGTGCGAATGGGGCAGGTGGAACTGAGAGTTCTGTGGAATGGGGGCAAGTATGATTTACTCTTGAGGAGTTTTTCATGTGCGATACACTCTGGGCCTCGGTCCCTACTGATTGTTTAGTTCACCTGTCGATTATTTGGGGCAGTTGACAGAGGTATCCATATTGTTGTTGTATCGGGGCTGCGTTCAGGCTTAAGGAGGAAGATTCAATAAGTAGACACGATATGGTTGAGGACTAGTTGACCCCTAGGCGCAATATTTGTTCACAACAATCTCAGTTATCTTCCACATGGCGTTGGAATAGTATAGTGGAGGCTACGTGACTGAGTGTTCATATGGTGCGATGGGGGCTGAGGTCGCCACATAAGCAGAGATCACATGTGCAAGATGGGCGCTGGTGACTGAGAGTCCAAGTGACGAAGCTAGAGTGCGCATCTGAGAGTTTACAAATAGCGACGTGCGAATGGACAAGTGGTTAATGATTTCTGAAGTGACGATGTGTCTTGCGCACCACTGCTGTGGGCAGGTTGACTGAGAGGAGGAGTAAATTGTCTATGTGTGCGGCTAATGTTTGTGGCCTTAGAGGTCGACTTGAGAGAGAGTTTCTCACGCAGTGGTTGCGATATGGGGATGCGTGACTTTGATGAATTTCATAATAGAAAGTGCACGAATCCAGAGTGGACAGACGTTCTCGAACCTTGCTGACCATTTGAAATAAACGCTTCATATTGATTGTTGTTCTTGACTATGGGTGTGTAGTCAAGGTGACTGAGAGCTCTCAACGTAGCTTGAAATCATGGTGAGCATGCGCTAGATCGGCCAGAAGGTTCTTAGAATCAGTGCGTACATGCAAGGCGGTCTTGAAAGATAGATCTGTATACGTTCATAGTGCCGAAGAACATGCCATGGGGAAGGCAGCGTATAGAACTGGAGCAGTTTTATAATATACTCGCTCGCCGAGGTAGGTGCGGCACAGGGTGTACTGATGTAAGTTCACATGATTTGTTTGTGTTGCGTAAATTGGTTGGGTCAGGTGACTGAGACTTCATGTGGCGAATCTATGGGGCAGGGTGTTTGTAGTCTTTGAGAAGTTTCAGATGCGAAATCGGGGTAGTCGACAACTAGAATGAATAGTATTCCCACTAGAAAATGTTTTGTCGTGCGTATTAATAGGGGTGCATTTAGTGGACTTAGAGCTGCTTCTCAGTTTTAGCTGGACTGTAATTTACAGGCGTGCTAAGATGATACCCTTGAATTAACCTCATTTGTGTCGATAGTGTGCTGGATGACTCGAAAGACATTACCACGTGTTGCGTATTTATTTGCAGAGTGTCTTGGAATGACTGTAGATATCCTCACTCTGAATTCTGTTTGACATTATGGGCTTGCAGTCGATTCTGAGATTGTTTTTAATGCATTGAATGTAGTTAAGGAGTTGGCAAGGGATTGCAAACGGGAGCAGTTTTCATGTGTGCGATATTGTTGGGTTTTGTGGGCAACCACGCCAGTTCGAGGTTTTGGAACATCTTTCACTTTTGCTGTTGGCGAATGGGCTGTGGACTGGGAGAGTTTCTGCCAGCGGTGCTGTATATTTTGCGCGCGCAGCGCTGACTAGTGTATTGAGTTCCATTTGCTCGAGTGACTCAGGGTGCTGGTGACAGAGTTCCAGCGCCTATAGTCCGTATATCCTGGTGGAGCTTGGTTGCATAGATGTTTTCAATATTGTGTGGACTATGGTCGCGCAGTGCACCGTCGAGGAGTTCATGTGCGAATCCGGATGTGGGAGCGTTCGGTGTGACTAGCAGCTTTCATCGGATGATGGATACATGGTTGGGGTGCACATGAGGTTTGATCTAGTTTCACCTTTCAGGTGTGGCCGGTGCGTATAGGAGTGCTGGTCGCAACTGAGAAGAATATAATGATGACGGATATCGCGGAACATGGTGATCTTCGAAGAGCTTTTCTATTTAGATGTCGCAATTGGTGTGTCTTGTTTGTACTGATTAGTGTGTCGTATCGCTGTGAATGGGGCTTGAGGTGATTGAGATAGTTGTCATGTGTGTTAGATTATGTGCTGGCGTGTTGTACATTGTAAGACGCTTCATTGAAGAATCGCTGAGTATATGGGGCAAGGTGATCTTGAGAGTTTCTAATGATGAGTTGTAGAATGGCATATGAGGGTCTGAAGATGCACATAGAGAAGATTCAAATATAGAGTGTGAATTTGGGGGCTATTGCTTTGAATAAGACTGGAGAAGTTAATCAGTTAGATTGTGAATAGGGGCTGGTGACTGAGAGTTCATGTGTGAATGGGGGGGTGAAGAAGTTCATGTGTGAATGGGCTGGTGACTGAGGTTCAAATGGAAGGCTCCGTCGCACAATAGGGAGCAGTATTTCTAAAGAGAGTATCATAAGTGTGAAAAATTGCAGGCAAGTTTGGCCTGACCTCGGAGTAGTTCAATGTGTGACGATAGCCGGCATTGGTTGGAGACTGAGAGCTAAATGTTTCGTTATAAGGTTTAGAAATTTGAGGGCAGGCATTTTTTCAAGGAATAGACTAGGCACTGGGAGAGTATCACATCAGTGTGAATGTGGGTCTTTTGAGTTTTGACACTGAGTAGTGGTTTCAATATGATGAGATGTCGACATAGGGCGCACGCTAGGGATGTACTGTAGGGCAAGGTTCTCGGAGTGTGTGAATAACTCATTGGGACAAGGTGACTGAGTGATGTTCTATTCGTGCAGGCGTTAATTGGGTCTAAGAGTAGAATCTAGAGTACACCACATAAATGTAGCACGTAAGTAGGGCGGCACAGGTGTATCTTATGAGAGTCCAGGTGTGTGAATGAGGGGGTTAGATAACATGACGAGTAATAATAGTTGTGATTATTGGGTATGTGTACTGAAGAGGTTTCATGCACAGTGAGTAGACCGATATTGAGGCTGGAGATGATTATCTGAGTTGTCTTCTCTTATGTTGTTTGCATGGGGCTCGTACTGAGAGATTATCATAGGTGTGAAAATCGCGGCCTGCGTAGACTGAGAGTTTCATCGGTGCGACACTGGGCCAGGTACTGAAGTGTCAGACTTTCTTGTGGACCTGCCATGGAGCGCTAGGAGTGTTACTGAGACACGTATCGATACTTCGTGTGATTATTTTGTGGGCTATGGCGACATATAATGAGACGCGTTCTATGTAGTGCACTAGAAATGTGAGAGCTCAAACGTGCACTCGAGACTCACTCACCTATCCACGATCGACTGACACCATCGGGAGCAGGTGGACTGAGAGTTATGGTGTAATGGGGAGGTGACTGAGAGTTCATGTGTGAATGGGGCTGGTGACTGTGAGAGTGTCATGGTGTGAATGGGGCTGGTGGACTGGACTAAACGAGGCGATTTGGTGGAACTGCTTCACAAACGGACAAAAAGCGAACCTTCGTAGAGACACTGACTGTCCATCAACTGGTTAAGTGTGAACGTCCTCCTCTGCAGCCAATCAACAGGAGAGCGGGCGGACAAAGAGTGAGGCAGAAAGAGTGCATAAGAGTGAGACAGGAACTCCTTTTCACAGGATTAGTTTGCCTTGAGACGTCTGTTTTTTAGTGGACATTCAGCAAATCTCTCGTTTCTACAGACTTCATTCTGGACACGGCGATCGGCAAAAGCATTTGATGAGACAAGAACCTCAACAATCGTAGCTTCGCTTTCAGCGCCCGTCGCACTTCTAAACGGCCCCTCTTTGAACCCATTCAACTTCGGCTGGAGATCCGAACATACTTCATATGGCCTAAAGAATACCGCCAAAGCACACTTTTACCTACGAAAACGGCACCACTTCACGGTTCGTAGAAGGTATATTATACCTTCTGTTCGCCTGTCATATCGTATAGTCACACGTAGGTTCAGACATGTAAGTCAAAATAAGAGAGGGCCATGTAGGTCATTACGACCGTGGGCGTCGGATATTTAAACTTTGGTCGTGGCTGTAAACCATAGAAGACGTTCGAGAACAAGGAATCACGGTCTTCGGAAAGGTGGGTTAGTTTTAATATCATGTTGTACAAGTAACCGACTTCGAAGGTCACTAAAATCTGATCCCAGACTTCACTTAAATCGCTGTTTCATATTTAATTCCACCTCGTAGTCGTCTACTTGCCCCTCCTCTGCACGTGTATCACTCGCTAACTACCGTTATTAAGCCTTTCGATAGAGCAATGGTCAGATAATGGGACGAGGAGTGCGATAGATTGGTGACCCGGCTTCCATTCAAATTTGGAACGAGTTGATCTAAGACTCCTATCTTTGACTTTCTATCTAGCACACAACTACTCGGCTTATTAAATAGGACACTAGCGGGATGGGGACCTCAGTGAAAGTTTCCTGTTATGTCTTACTGATCAGCACGTTTTGTGGGTAACATTCCATCTCGCTAAAGGCGAGGACAGAGGTGTGAATGATCCATACGGATAAGCTCCTCAAATCCCTTTTGTGTCACAGGTAAGGGCCCCGGAGGCGCACCCGTAAGCACGATTGTTGAGGAAAATCGAGTGAATCCGGGCACGAACCAGCCCAAAATGACCTCACTGGGCTCGGAAAGTTTTATTGATAGCTAAAATGTGGTCGTTCAGACCGGACCTCGGAGCCGCTTAGCGGGTGAAGAAAAGAAGGAAATCCAATGTCACCCAGACAATTGATAAATATTCAAGACTTGTGGAGTCCAGAAAGGCAATCAGAGAGGTAACCGACGACTCGGAGATGCGGCCACGGTACCGCACGCGAGGGCACAGCAGAAAGCTTCGATGATGAGAAGGGTCCACTCAGTTCGTGGGAACACCGTACTTGTCGCTCGAAAGGCTGGGATCCTTGGTGCACAGTTGCAAAAGCTTACGGGGTCGTGATAGACTATTCTGTGAGATACGAGTCAGCTCCACCTCAAAGTGACTCTCGGACTTCTCTGACCGATCTCTAGAACAAATGTTATCTGAGGACGACAGGGCCTCTCTACCATGATTATGAGCTTTCTGATCACGGCCCCAGAAAGAAGGGTCACTAAGTAGACATGGTATCAAATAGTCGGCCTCGCAAAATGGGGCGACCAACATGGCAGGTTTCGAAATGAAGGCAGCGGTGATGGGAAGCGCTGTGTTGCTCTTTCACCTGTGGTTTTAGATATGGATGAGCACTACGATCTACTACTGTGACTCTAGCGGCCGTTGTTCAGTCCGTACGTTCGCCGAGAAGAAAGCTTGCACAGGTAATCCCGTATCCTCTTGACAAAAGAGGACATAATCCACATAAACAAATCCATATCCTTTGGTAGAAAAACAGTGGATCAGGTTTAGGCAAAATCAGACGCCGTCAGAAAATGACGGAAATAGCTACGTCCTGTAGGCGTGGTATGCTTCAGAGTGATTGATCAGAGATTTCTGGACAATATCGGCTTGTGGACCCCAAGTTACCACGAGTATAGTAAAACCCATCACGGTCTCAGCCGACCGCTGCGGGCTGGAAGCGAGTTAAATACAAGAAGAGATGAATATAAACTCAGGAGAAATCTAACACTCTAGAGATATACTCCATGATTTGCTACACTTAAACAGCTACCTCAACTATCACAAATAGACCATCAATTTCCTGTAATCTATTTTCAACTGCTCCATTCGTGCGAGAGAGACCATCATGGCTTTATCATTAAATTCACAGGTTCATGCGGAAATGTAGGTCTCGCTCTACTCCAATGCATTAAAGCGCTCTTTGAGGCCTCAAGCTCTCACTTGAATACCACCACTCCGAGGTCGATAATCATCCTATCATTCTTAACGCATTGCAAGCTATTTCCATCCACATTGTACCGCATTAATTAAGAGCTCGCCTCTCTCTATCATAATACCTTTGAGTCCAATCTTTCCATCATCTATATAGCTAAAACCTCCTCATCCTTCCTATTGTAATAGCTACCCTCAAATTAGGCAATTGAATCGAAGAAGTCGGATTCCCATTTGATCTCACAATCGCACTGGAATACCACCTATCACAAAATAAAAGATGTGCTCCTCCACTTTCAGTACTGTTCCCTGGCAGGCACGCACATAGAGGTCCGCTTTCTCTTTCTCCGCCCTTATCCCTATCTTTATTCAGGCCAGTCTTTATAAGCGCACGTTACCCTTCTTCGCTACACTAGGGATTATCATTCTGTAATTGCACTTCCATCTTAATAAACATCTCAATTTATAATTTAATACAATGCCGTCAATGTCCTCAAAAGCACATGCGCCCTAACCAGCAATAAAGACCTAAGCCTACACGATACGCCTCTTATCACTATCATTGTTGGCACATTTAGCCTTTGAGTTTACTAGCATACATTCTGCCCTTTTCAACTAAGCCTCTCGATGACTATTATATCTTCAAAGTACCATTGACGCCATGGCGTGATCCTCCTGTCTTTCCAACTCGGTTCTCGTTTCAAGAATGAGACCCACAGCCTCACTCCACTGCATCGGATTGGTTTAAATACCGTGTTGAATCCAGGTGACACCTTTTTGACTTCACGACTTAAGGATCTCCATCTTGTTTTTGTACATAAATCGAAGCATTTTCATCAAAGTTATTGTGATCTTACAATGGAAAGTACAGAATGTCTGACAAGTGCGTTTGCAAATCAAGCACCGCTACGTAAGCTATTGTTCTATTGGGCTAACACAACCTGTCAACGTTTTAGCCCCGGAATTAGCTCTCATAAATGGACTGATAGAGAAGAATGAGCTATGTCACCTTCAGCATGCGCGGGAAGTGTCAGAAGCCGCACTTTAACGCGATAAAAGAGCGTCGCGGGACTTTAGGTTTTACACTTATTTAAACAAGATCAACCATTTTGCTTGTGGCTAAAAACGTGTGCGTATGTGTCGCTCCGAAATGTTTCAAGTCGTCCTCACTTCCTTCTGCTCGCTGACAGGTAATTTGTCATGATTACATTGTTTTAATCATCTCATGTAGCGGCAGTCAAATCTGTCTTCTTTTGACATGAGTAGCTGGAGGGCAGTGTTTTTGTGTGAGAACATCTGTCTGCGTTCGGCGCCATATTTTATAACACTGAGAGGAGACATTTTGTTTTAGGATATTGCGCTTTGCTTAGTAGCTTGAAGACAATATGTTCTGTAAAAAGGAGGAAGCAGTGGCGCAGGGAACCAGAGGGTAATAGTTTCAGACTGTGGATACTGACGTTCTGCCTCATAAGTGTCTTGCCCAAGGACACAATGACAGCAAGCACTACTTCAAGCTGGAATCGGTCAAACCACGAATAATGTACTCCTTAAATTCTCCGAAATGCATCATTTTAACCCGTATCTTGGGACGCTAAAATCTGGATACACAATAAAATGAGTTAGAGTTTGTGTGATGTCGGCCCCCCCCCTGCTTCACCCCAAATTTGTGTCAGTATTGTTTATCGTTTTTACACAATACCAGCGTTTTTCAATCCTGCGTGTTTCAAAAATGTACAGAAGCAAAAAAATGTTTGACAATTTTATTTTATTTTATTTTATTATTTATTATTTATTATTTATTATTTATTATTATTTTTTATTTATTATTATTATTATTATTATTTTTTAATGTATTTTATTTAAATTAATTTCACATTTTTACATTTTATTGTTTAATGTTGAATCAGCAAAAACAATACAAATATATATATAATATAATCATTTAACACATAGTGCTTGGATACACTTAATAATCTCTACATGTTTATTCTTTGGCTAACTAAAATATCGACAGTAAAACGGTATGAGTAGCTAATCATAAATAAAGTAGGTTCCACCACTCAAAATAATTGCGTATGTGTACTTGCCCCACATTTTCGGACCGACTAAGCCCGTTTCATTCATCGCTGCAGCTCTTGCTTTGGCCAAACACACATTCAGGCCATTCAAATCCAAAAAAGCTTTATTAGCCCGACGCGCAGACAGACAGTTACGAGGCCCGGTCGTAAAACACCACTTGTTAGCATACGCATAACTGTCAACAAGTGAAAGACCGCTCATTGTCCAGACTGTGTAATCAAGAAGGGTCCTACTGTGTACCATTTTTACAAGATAGCCCTGCCGCACGGACATGTTTATAAGGCCGCCGGGTTGTGAACACGCTTTGATTAATGCTTGACATTAAATAGTGGAGCTAGCTTAGCGCGCGGATACCTCCTCCTTCTCCGTCGCTGCACTTTTGGTTTTTATGTTTCATTTTAACAGCGGTGTTTTATGGTGGATATAGGTCACTTTTAAACCATGCGCCATTTCTAACTTGTTGGGGGCGAGTCGGGACGGATGGAGTTGGGGATGGAAAAGGAGTTGTTCTAAGCTGTACTTCGTTGATTAAGTGGTAAATATGTGTGGAAGCTACCCATCCAGCAACCATTCCAGGAGCTAGCACTAACGCATTTTCAGCTAGGGAGTTAGCATTAGCCTCCAAACATCGCAAACTATTCAAATCAAAGGTTGTTTTGCGACTGAAAACCACTCGACCGCATGTGAGTAACACTGGAGCAGAGCTTTTTTTGTGTGGAGGTGTTTTGTGTAGATTGTTACCGTTAGCAATTAGCCACGAAATTAGCATACAAGCTAACAACCTCATAATAAACATTTCTTATATCTAACTTTATTCTGGACAATAAAGCACCAAAAACATATCGGGCCCAAACATTTTTTTGTTTGTTTTCTTTCACCAAACGCCACTAATCCTAATTGTGTACAGTACTGACGAACTTTAGAAACTTAAAGTTGAAGTTAGATATTAATTATTACTCTCTAGCAAATGTGAAGGACAAATAAACAACAACGTGTCGGCGCTGTCAACAAACAACAGAATTCAATTTATTTTCTGTCCCGTTTATATGAATGGCATAGAACGTTTACACAAGTAAGAGACAGAACGGTCTAGATAGTATAAAAAGTATGTTCTTGCTTTGCCTGGAACTTTCCACAATAAAGCATTTATTTAATTCATGTGTTTTCAGAGCTAAAAAAAACAACCCAAAAGATGAATTAATGTATTTATTTATGTGTGGCTTTAACATCTATTGTATATTTACCATGGGTCCTAAGACATGTTCGTGATGGTCCTTCATGTTCTTTGGAGCCTAATGACTGGAGCATGCGGGGGCGGGGCCTTCTCAGAGCAGAACCATTTTGAAAGGAGCCGTGTCTGACTCATCATCAAATCGACTTGTGAGCAGAACATTCCCGCTCACAGATTCACACGTTACTTCCAGAAAACAGCGTCGTTTCTCCAAAAGCTGGTATCTCCTGCACATGAAGGCTCAGACTCACAGGAATCCATTTATCTGACTGCGATAGGAATGTGAGATGTCTTCAGCTCTGCTCCGACAGGAGGAGGCCCTATCCCGCAATCTCCCACCATCTCCCATCTCGCCCTTATAATCCGCTGAATTGGAGCGGCTGGCTGCCACGGTAACATTAAAGTGTACTACCTGAGTTTAAGACGAGTTTTAAAGGAGCACAACGGGACTTTTCTGGTGGAGCTTCTTGAAGATCTCCATGAAGATGTTACAGATTTGTTCGGAATATTTCACAGTACGGCATTACAACCGTATCTATCTCCATGAAGAGTGAATCACGTGACAAGGGTTTTATTAGCAGGAAAACACCTCCAATTGAATGAATGCAAGATGAACATGTTTAATGTTATATTGTGGAACATTCCAGGCAAAGCAATAACATCTCAATGGAGACGAAAAGCACATGGTGGCGGACTCATGTAGGAATCAGCAAGTGCCTAGTTACCATGATGCTAAATATCCAAACAAACTGTTCACCCTATGAATAAAGAAGGTTTTATTCGCATATTTTACTTTGAAAGATATATTTTATTTTAGAAGATATATATGACTTTAGTTTGCTATATAGTTCCAATCTATGGCGCCCACGGACATTTAAAACTGCAAAATTAAGAAGAAAATGAATGAATTATTGAATGAATGAATCACTCCAAACACAATATTTAGAAGAAGAAGTAGAATGAATGAATTAATCACTTTAAACACAAAATTAGGAAGAAAAGGAAGAAAAAAAGAAGAATGAATGTATGAATCCCTCTATACACAATATTGAAGAAGAAGAATGAATGAATCACTCCAAACACAATATTAAGAAGAAGAAGAAGAATTAATGAATCAATTTAAACACAAAATTATTTAGAAAAAGAAGAAAAGAAGAAGAATGAATGAATGAATCACGAGGCACAATATTAAGAGGAAGAAGAACAATGAATGAATCACTCTAAACACTATATTAAGAAGAAGGAAAATAGAAGATAAAGAAGAAGAAGAAGAAGAATGAATGAATGAAACTTTAGGATATGTTTTCAAATCTGAAATACTCAAATAGAAGATGGTAAAAAAGATTCCTTCTTCTTTGCAAAACAGAACAGTTCAAATAAAGTTGCAAAGTCTTTGAAGCGTTTTTCCAAGTGCCATTTTAACTCTTTGTGTTTGACCTTTGCCCTTTTTTACCCCCTCATGACCATTATAATCAGGGAGCACATTTGTCCCCTCCAGCGCCCCCTGGCCTAATGAGCAGTGAATGACACATGTTCTCCGCTACAGCAGAAGTGTCTAAGGGGAACGAAAATGTACATCTAGTATGTTTGAATGAGATTCATTCACAATGAATGAATGAAAAAGAATAATAGGCAAAACGAATGATTGACTTTTGGTGTCTTTGTCTCATTTTTGTTCATGGAGTTCTGAAGTTCTGAAGTTATCGGTCCAGTTTACTCTCTCGCTCCAGTATGTTTTCTCTCTCTCTATTGTTGCTGTGAAAGAGGTAGCTTGTTGGCTAACAGCAGGGGGGTGATAAAGGACGTTTTGAGGCCACAACAGCCAACAGGCCGACTCAGAAACAGCTTATTCAAGAGGAAAAGGAAATAAACTGAGGTCCTGGTTTAGTCCCGGTTTAGTCCTAGGTTTAGTCCCGGTTTAGTCCCGTTTGGTTCTAGGTTTAGTCCCGGTTTAGTCCCGGTTTAGTTAGGTTTAGTCCCGGTTTAGTCCTAGGTTTAGTCCCGGTTTAGTCCGGTTTAGGTTTAGTCCCGGTTTAGTCCTAGGTTTAGTTTAGTCCCGGTTTAGTCCCGGTTTAGTCCCTAGGTTTAGTCCCGTTTAGTCCTAGGTTTTAGTCCTAGGTTTAGTCCCGGTTTAGTCCCGGTTAGTCCTAGGTTTAGTCCCAGTTTAGTCCCGGTTTAGTCCCGGTTTAGTCCCGGTTTAGTCCTAGGTTTAGTCCAGGTTTAGTCCCGGTTTAGTCCCGGTTTAGTCCTAGGTTTAGTCCCGGTTTAGTCCTAGGTTTAGTCCCGGTTTAGTCCTAGGTTTAGTCCCGGTTTAGTTCCGTGTTCTGTACCAGTTATGATCTGGGGTGTGCAAGTGTGAATGCACCTAGAAACATCTGGACACTGGTCAAACAAGCAATACACACATTTTAAGGTGCATTATGTAACTTTTCTGGTCGGTGGAAGGGTGTCTCCATGGAGACGTTACCGCTTTGTCAAACTAGAACATCTTTGCGTTATTCAACATTCAAATGAAAGCAATAACATCTCAAAGGTGATTGGCAGTGGGAAAATCTCCACCAGAAAATGTACATAGTGTTTCTTTAAGTAAACAGAATGTTGAAATAAACAAAAGCTAGCTTGCCCCGACATGCTAACACAAGCACGCCGTTGTAATGAACGTGATTTGACAACAGAAACGCTCAGAACGAGTCTGGTGATAATTTAAGGACTTACAAACAGCACGGGAGACCTCCAGATTTTATGTCAAAACCTGATCAATTTGAAACTGAGTGTTTTGCGAGGTTCAGACGGGGGGGGGAGAAGAGACCTCGCAAACAGGATGAATGAATGAACTGAATGAACCGAAATACAACTCCAGGTTTGGTTAAGGGAATATAAAAGGGAACCATAAAGGTCAAACTCAAAAAAGTAGAAGGATATTATAATGTTCCTGTCAATGACTTAGAGAACGAGCAGTGGTGGAGCGAGAACGGCAAAGATGGACTCGAGTAAAAAGGCACTTACATGGCTAATTTGTCCTCAATTACCAGCTGGCAAAATTATACTTCAAGGTTTTACAGAGGATTTTCTGTGCGCGACACTCCCCCCTTTTGTCGTCCACTGTTGCCGACGCCGCCTCCTCACGCCGGATCAGGTGCGTGAGCTCAAGCGTTCAGACGATCAATAAAACGCACCTGTCCAGTGGAACTTTTGTGACCGCCGCGTCTGTTTTTAGACCCTTCGTCCTCTTCGGTGCCACCACAGGGAAGAACCTCTGAGAATAACGCCTTTTTCTTGTCTGCCATCGTGACAAACGTTGTGCTAACGGCTACAGCTCAAAGAAACCGCTAAGAACCGCAGCGCCGGAGTAAACGGCGTCTCACGTAGCGCAAAAGGTCTTTTTACGTACTCAAAGCGGCCAATAGGGAGCGCGGTCGCCTCGTTTTCTATTGGTGAAAATGTGACTGGACCCACCACGCCCACAGTTGATATATTCTTATACTTTTTTTTAAAGTTTCCCATAAGTACAAGCTTGTTGCACATCTATTAGTCTATTTTTAACAGATATTGACAACTAAAAACTATTGAAATTCCCCCATACAACCTTTAAATACGACTCAAAATACTAGTTACTATGTTTGTTTTGACACATGTATTGGTATTTTACATTTCGGCTTTGCAATTGCAATCCGCATTTCTGGACGCGAGCGGCGCATTGAGACGCTTGAGCAGTCGTCCGATCTCAAATGTAATAGAGTACAAGTACAGGTTGCAAGTACAGGTTTACACATCGACTGAAAAAAGGTCTAGTTTAGTTAGTTTATGGCCTGCAGCACCAAAGAAATAACGCGGATAAATGATATAAAATGTAGGATTGTTCTGTTGTTTTTGTCGCGTAAACTCCTGTATCTATTTCCCGCTCGACTGGACTGTGAACGAGTAGGGCGTGGGTGGGTCCTGGAAGGTTTCGGAAAGTCCTCGAACGTCGCGTCGAGCCCTGTGACAGCGGCGTCCCGGGAGAAATGCAGCCGAGGCCGCGGGGTTAACAGCCTCTCAGTCAGCGCTCGGTAAAGACGTCCGAAAGGCTGACAACAACGGCAAAAAAAAAAGAGGTGCAAAAAAAATAAAAATAAAACGAAACAAGTTCAAGTTTGGCCGCTGACGGCGCGGCGCGGCGGGGCTGAAAGGATTTAGTTTTAGAGCCGAGTAAATGGAAACGTTTTTCACAAGTTGTTCAAACCCAGTCTCAAAAACATCCACACAACTCTGATTTTTGATTTGTTTTTTTGGTTCCTTGACTTTGTAGGGAAAGACTTCTGAACAGTAGATTTGCAGGTAAAACTTTACACTAACTACACTTTTATGAATAATATAAAAATGTTATGAATAAAGCCTGAATTCATTCTTTTGGCTAATTCTGGCATATTTGGAGAAATGTGTGTTAATATGCAGTCCCTGAAATAAACAAATACATAAACAAACACATAATACATAAAATACATAAAATACATAAAATAAATAGAATAAATAGAATAAATAGAATAAATAAAACAAAACAAAACAAAATGAAATATATTCAAATAAAATAAATAAAATAAATAACATAAATAAAATAAATAAAATAAATAAAATAAATAAAATAAATAAAATTAAAAAATTAAATTAAATTAAATTAAATTAAATTAAATTAAA
>BJKM01001487.1:7500-33168 GCA_015082035.1 Chaenogobius annularis | reverse complement strand
CTCTCTCCCCCCTCTCCTCTCCTCCCCCCTCTTCCCCCCTTCTCCTCTCTCCTCTCCCCTCCTCCCCCCTTCCCCTCTCTCTCCTCCTCTCCCTCTCTCTCCTCTCTCTCTCCCTCTCCCCTTCCCTTCCCTCTCTCTCCCCCTTCCCCTCTCTCTCCCTCTCTCTTCCTCTCTCTCTCTCTCCCTCTCCTCCCCTTCCCCCTTCCTCCTCTCCTCCCCCTTCCCTCTCTCCCTCTCTCCCTTCCTCCCCTCTTCCCTCTCTCTCCTCCCCCTTCCCCTCTCTCTCCCTCTCTCTTCCTCTCTCTCCTCTCTCTCTCTCTCTCTCTCTCTCCTCCCCTTCCCCTCCTCCCCTTCCCCTCTCTCCCCCTCTCTCTCTCTCCTCCCCCTCCCCCCTTCCCCTCTCTCTCTCCTCTCCTCCCCCTTCCCCTCTCTCTCCCTCTCCTCATCTCTCTCCCCTCGCTCTCTCCCCCTCTCCCCCCCTCTCCCTCTCCCCCTCTCCCCCTGTCTTTCCCCCTCCCAGACTATCCCTCTCTCTGACGAGCTGCTGAAGGCTCGTTAGTTCCTGTCCTTTTTAAAGGCAACACTCCAACGCCGCCGCGTTCAGGAGCTCAACACCATGAATATGGAACGACGCGGATGAAAAGAGACGGACGCATCACTCGAGCTGCGAATGTCCAAAAACACAACATCCAGAGGTTTGACCTGCTCCAGCGCCGTGAGGGAAACGCCCCTTTAGAGGGAACCCCTTTAGAAGGGGAACGCCCCTTTAAGCGCGCCAGAAGCTCCTCTTTTATCACAGTCATTTCCCACAAACAACTCGTTTAGGGTCTAAAACAGACTAAACCAGGACCAACAGGACCAAAACAAGACAAAAAACCTAGACACAAAAAAAAGGACTAAATCAGAACTTAACCAGGACTAAACCAGGGACCTAAACAGGACCAAAACAAGACCAAAAAAGGACTAAATCAGGACTCAGGACTTAACCAGGACTTAACCAGGACTAAACCAGCTCTAAAGCAACCTTATTTGATTTGCCATTTCAACATGTTTGATCGCCAACAGCAGTGGCAAACAACCAATCCAACACTCCAAAAGAACACACGTGAAACCCCAGTGAAACCAAGAGTTGGAAAATACATGAACACAGCTAAAGTCTTGGCATGTGCAGTAGCTCAGAGGACTGTTACAGTCAGTGAGGTCATCTCACCTGTTACAGTCGATGGCAGGAGCTCAGAGGTCATCTCACCTGTTACAGTCGATGGGCAGTGAGCTCAGAGGTCATCTCACCTGTTACAGTCGATGGGCAGTGAGCTCAGAGGTCATATGACCTGTTATGGGCAGAGCTCAGAGGTCTCATGAGTCGTCATGATGTCATATCACCTGTTACAGTCGATGGGCAGTGAAGCTCAGAGGTCATCTCACCTTTAAGTCGATGAGCAGCTCAGAGGGTTACTCGATGGAGTGAGCTGAGAGGTCATCCTCACCTGTTACAGTCATGGGCAGTGAGTCAGAGGTTCACTCACCTGTACAGTCGATGGCAGGAGCTCAGAGGTCATATGAATGTTACAGTCGATGGACAGTGAGCTCAGAGGTCATCTCACCTGTTACAGCGATGAGCAGTGAGCTCAGAGGTCAGCTACCTGTTACAGTCGATGGGCAGTGAGCTCAGAGGTCATATGACCTTTAATTTTTTGTCGATGGACAGTGAGTCAGAGGTCATCTCACTGTTAAGTCGATGTGAGCTCAGAGGTGTGTCGAGTGAGCTGAGAGGTTCATATAACTGTTACAGTCAGATGGGCCCAGTGTCGCCTCAGAGGTCATCTCACCTGTTACGTCGATGGGCAGTGAGCTCAGAGGTCATCTCTGTTCAGTCGTTGGGAAGTAGTCGATGGGGGCAGTGAGCTCCAGAGGTCATTCACCTGTTACAGTCGATGGCAGTGAGCTCAGAGGTCATCTCACCTGTTACAGTCGTGGACAGTGAGCTCAGAGGTCATCTCACTGTTACAGTCGATGGGCAGTGAGTCAGAGGCTCATAGGTGACCTGTTACAGTCGATGAGCAGTGAGCTCAGAGGTCACTCACTGTTACAGTCGATGGCCAGTGAGCTCAGAGGTCATCATACCTGTTACAAGTCGATGGGGGCAGTGAGCTCAGAGGTCATGACCTGTTACAGTCGATGGCAGTGAGCTCAGAGGTCATGAGCTCACCTGTTACAGTCGATGGGCAGTGAGCTCAGAGGGTCATCTCACCTGTTACAGTCGATGGGCAGTGAGCTCAGAGGTCATATGACCTGTTACAGTCGATGGGCAGTGAGCTCAAGGGTCATCTCACCTGTTACAGTCGATGGGCAGTGAGCTCAGAGAGGTATCATCTCACCTGTTACAGTCGATGGGCAGTGAGCTCAGAGGTCATCTCACCTGTTACAGTCGATGGGCAGTGAGGAGAGGGTCTATGCACCTGTTACAGTCGATGTGCAGAGCTCAGAGGTCATATGACCTGTTACAGTCGATGGCAGTGAGCTCAGGGTCAGTGAGCTCAGAGGTCATTCCCTGTTACAGTCGATGGGCAGTGAGCTCAGAGTCATCTCACCTGTTACACCGATGGCAGTGAAGCTCAGAGGTCATATCACCTGTTACAGTCGATGGCAGTGAGCTCCTGACCTTTACAGTCGAGTGCATGAGCTCAGAGGTCATATGACTGTTACAGTCGATGGGCAGTGAGCTGAGAGGTCATCTCACCTGTTACAGTCGATGGCAGTGAGCTCAGAGGTCATATGACCTGTTACAGTCGACAGTCAGAGGTCATCTCAACCAGTCGATGGCAGTGAGCTCAGAGGTCATATGACCTGTTACAGTGAGCTCTGGCGTGAGCTGAGAGGTCATCTCACCTGTTACAGTCGATGGGCAGTGAGCTCAGAGGTCATCTCACCTGTTACAGTCGATGTGCAGCTGCAGATGTGACGCAGACACAGTCAGGGCGAGTCTGTGCCAGTGCCCGTCGGCGAGTCTGTACGGAAACGACTCGGAGCGGCTTTTCCCTCGATGTTTGTAATGATATCTGATCTGCTCCCGAACACCACTGCTCTCCAGCTCAAAGAAACTGTGAAGAGAACACAAGACTGGGTTTAGACCGGGTTTAGGACCGGGTTTAGACCGGGTTAAGACCTGGTTAAGACCTGGTTAAGACCTGGTTAAAGACCGGGTTAAGATCGGGTTTAGAACTGGTTCAGCCCTGGTTCAGCCCTGGTTCAGCCCTGGTTCAGTACTGGATTAGTCCTGGTTTAGTCCTGGTTTAGCCCTGGTTTAGCCCTGGTTTAGCCTGGTTTAGTCTGGTTTAGCCCTGGTTTAGCCCTGGTTTAGCCCTGGTTCAGTCCCCTGGTTCAGTCCTGGTTTAGTCCTGGTTTACCCTGGTTTAGCCCTGGTTCAGCCCTGGTTCAGTACTGGTTTAGTCCTGGTTCAGTCCTGGTTCAGTCCTGGTTTAGCCCTGTTCAGTACTGGTTCAGTCCTGGTTTAGCCCTGGTTTAGCCCTGGTTCAGCCCTGGTTCAGTACTGGTTTAGTCCTGGTTTAGTCCTGGTTCAGTCCTGGTTTAGCCCTGGTTCAGCCCTGGTTCAGTCCTGGTTTAGCCCTGGTTCAGTCCTGGTTTAGCCCTGGTTCAGCCCTGGTTCAGTACTGGTTTAGTCCTGGTTCAGTACTGGTTCAGTCCTGGTTTAGTCCTGGTTTAGTCCTGGTTTAGTCCTGGTTTAGCCCTGGTTTAGCCCAGGTTCAGTCCTGGTTCAGTCCCGGTTCAGTCCTGGTTCAGTCCCGGTTCAGCCCTGGTTCAGTACTGGTTTAGCCCTGGTTCAGTCCTGGTTTAGCACTGGTTCAGCCCTGGTTCAGTACTGGTTCAGTCCTGGTTTAGTATTGGTTTAGTCCTGGTTTAGCACTGGTTCAGTACTGGTTCAGTCCTGGTTCAGCCCTGGTTCAGTCCTTGGTTTGACAGGGATTACTGAGGTACAAAGACCTGGGGCGTGAGACAAGGCAGACCTCAGGAGACCGGCCCAAATCCCGGCTCCCGTCCGGTCTCATGAATATGGACGAGGTGTATTTTAATGAGCGACGCCACAGAAATACAAAACTCTGAAAAGTTCAGCCGAAAGTGACTGAGTTTGAGAGAAGGTCAGACCAGTTCGAGTCCGTCATATTTCTGTAACACAGTGGAAAACGATTGTTCCTTTGTCCAGTAAAAGTCCAAGTGCGTTTCAAAATGTGCTGTTAAATGTGCAGGAAATGCTGTTTTCAAAGCCACAAACGACCATCAGAAGACACTTGAACTCTGGTCTGCAATCTTCACTCCAAAGCCACAATCGCTCTCTTGAAGCAGGGGAAGGTTCTGTTTGAGAAGGTGCTGTGAAGGAGCAGAACAGATGGATTCAGATGGACTGATCTTCTGTTCCAAAAGCCTCAAACCAGAGATCAAACCATTCGAATGCTGAGCAGGCATTTGTTCTGGCCCTTTGTTGTCTGCCAGCCTCACCCTCACAGCTGACTGTGTTTTACATCCTTCATGAGCCATGGCACAAAACATGACCTGATCCCACCTTTTACATGACCTGATCACACCTTTTACATGACCTGATCACACCTTTTACATGACCTGATCACACGACCTGATCACACCTTTTACATGACCTGATCACACCTTTTACATGACCTGATCACACCTTTTACATGACCTGAACACACCTTTTTACATGACCTGATTCATTACCTTTTACATGACCTTATCACACCTTTTACATGACCTGATCACACCTTTACATTGAACTGATCATACCTTTTACATGACCTGCTGATCACACCTTTTATATGACCTGATTTCAGACTACCTTTTACATGAACCTGATCACACCTTTTACATGACCTGATCACACCTTTACATGACCTGATCACACCTTACATGACCTTGATCACACCCTTTTACATGACCTGATCACAACCTTTTAACATGACCTGAACACACCTTTTACATGACCTGATCACACCTTTTACATGAACCTGATCACACCTTTTATATGACCTGAACACACCTTTTACATTACCTGATCACACCTTTTACATGACCTGATCACACCTGATCACACCTTTTACATGACCTGATCACACCTTTTACAATGACCTGAACACACCTTTACAATGACCGATCACACCTTTTACATGACCTGATCACACGACCTGATCACACCTTTTACCATGACCTGATCACACCTTTTACATGACCTGATCACACCTTTACATGACTATCACACCTTTACATGACCTGATCACACGACCTGATCACACCTTACATGACCTGATCACACCTTTACATACCTGATCACACCTTTTACATGACCTTGAACACACCTTTTACATGACCTGAACACACCTTTTACATGACCTGAAACACACCTTCTTACATGACTGATCACACCTTTTATGACCTGAACACCTTTACATGACCTGATCACACCTTTTACATGACCTGAATCACACCTTTTACATGACCTGATCACACCTTTCTACATGACCTGAAACACCTTTTAGCATGACCACCTTTTACAAACACCTTTTACATGACCTGAACACACCTTTTACATGACCTGAACACACCTTTTACTGAAACACACCTTTTAATGACCTGATCACACCTTTTACATGACCTGATCACACCTTTTACATGACTGAACAACCTTTCTATGACCTGATCACACCAACACGTGTGCAGAATAATGTGCCACACAGATGACATCATATTCAAAACTCTAACATCTTAATTACAGAAAGAGATCACATGACTCCGGCTTTGTGTGTGCTTTTATTTGAATGTTATACTTTACTATTGTCAATCACTTTGAGTGGCAGTTTTGCACACAGAGGGCTCTATAAATAACGATTATCATAATAATAATAATTATATTTTAATTTTTTGTGTGATCGTTTTGCTTTCTGTTTCATTTGGATCAGAAGTTTTCACACTTCAAAGTGTAATATTTAAATACATATAATACGTCCCGTGTTTAACGTCTCCGTGTTTAACGTCTGTGTTTAACGTCTGTTGTTAACGTCTCTGAGTTAACGTCTCTGTGTTTAACGTCTGTGTGTTTACACGTCTCCGTGTTTAACGTCTCCGTGTTTAACGTCTGTGTGTTTTAACGTCTCCGTGTTTAACGTCTGTGTTTAACGTCTGTGTTTAATGTTCCGGTTTAACGTCTGTGTTTAACGTCTGTGTGTTAACGTCTCCGGTTTAACGTTCTCTGTGTTTAACGTCTGTGTGTTTAACGGTGCTCCGTGTGTTTAACGTCTCCGGTGTTTATACGTCTCGTGTGTTTTAACGTCTGTTTTAAAGTTGTTTAACGTCTCCGTGTTTCAACGTCTGTGTTTAACGTCGTGTTAGTCCTGTTTAAGTCTTATGTGTTTAACGTTCCGTGTTTAACGTCTCCTGTCGTTTACGTCTGTTGAAAGTCTCAGTTGTTAACGTCTCCTGTTTAAACGTCTCCGAGTTAACGTTCTCTAGTTTAACTCTCAGTACGTCTGTTTTAACGTCTCGGTTTAACGGTCTCTGAGTTTAACGTCTCTGATGTTAACGTCTCAGTGTTTTAACGTCTCCGTGTTTAACGTCTGTGGTTTAACGTCTGTGTTTTACGTCTGTGTTTACGTCTCCGTGTTTAACGTCTCCGTGTTTAACGTCTGTGTTTAACGTCTCCGTGTTTTAACGTTTCTCCGTGTTTAGACGTCTGTGTGTTTTAACGTCTGTGTGTTTAACGTCTCCGTGTTAATCTCCGTGTTAACGTCTGTGTCGTTAACTTCCGTGTTAACGTCTGTGTGTTTAACGTCTCCGTGTTACGTCTCGGTTTAAGTCTCCGTGTTTAAAGTCTCAGGTGTAACGTCTCGTTCTTAACGTTCCGAGTTTAACGTCTCTGAGTTTAACGTCTCGTGTTTAACGTCTCCGAGTTTAACGTCTCGTGAGTTTAACGTCTCTGAGTTAACGTCTCGAGTGTTTAACGCCCGTGTTTAACGTCTGTGTGTTAACGTCTGTGTTAACGTCTGTGTTTAACGTCTCCGTGTTTAACGTCTCCGTGGTTAACGTCTCCGTGTTTAAGCGTCTCCGTGTTTAACGTCTCAGTGTTTAACGTCTGTGTGTTAACGTCTCCGTGTTAACGTTCTGAGTTTAACGTCTCTGAGTTTAACGTCTCGTCTCAGTGTTTAACGTCTCCGTGTTTAACGTCTGTGTGTTAACGTCTTGTGTTTAACGTCTCCGTGTTTAACGTCTCCGTGTTTAACGTCTCCGAGTTTAACGTCTCGTGGTTAACGTCTCAGTGTTTTAAACGTGCTGTGTGTTTAACGTCTCCGTGTTTAACGTCTCTGAGTTTAACGTCTCTGAGTTTAACGTCTCAGTGTTTAACGTCTCCGTGTTTAACCGTTGTGTTAACAGTCTTGTGTTTAACGTCTGTGTTTAACGTCTCCGTGTTTAACGTCTCCGTGTTCGTAACGTGTTTAACGTCTCTGAGTTTAAAGGTCTCTGACGCTTTAACGTCTCACCAGATGTTTAACGTCTCCGTGTTTAACGTCTGTGTGTTTAACGCTCTGTGTTTTAACGTCTCGGTGTTTAACGTCTCCGTGTTTAAGTCTCCGAGTTTAACGTCTCTGAGTTTAACGTCTCAGTGTTTAACGTCTCCGTGTTTAACGTCTCTGAGTTTAACAGTCTCTGAGTTTAACGTCTAGTGTTTAAACGTCGTGTTTAACGTCTGTTTGTGTTTAACGTCTGTGTTTAACGTCTCCGTGTTTAACGTCTCCGTGTGTTAACGTCTGTGTTTAACGTCTGTGTTTAATGTCTCCTTTGTTTAACGTCTCCGTGTTTAACGTCTGTGTTTAACGTCCTCCGTGTTAACGTCTGCCGTGTTTATACGTCTGTTGTTTAACGTCTCCGTGCTTTAACGTCTCCTTAACGTCTCGTGTTTTAACGTTTAACGTCTCCGTGTTTAACGTCTGTGTTTAACGTCTCAGTGTTTAACGTCTCTGAGTTTAACGTCCTCTGAGTTCTTTTCGTGATGAAGCTCAAGGTCATAAACCCGGTTCTAGAAAGGTCACATTTTGTCCTGTTTGTGTTTTTTCTAGGATCAACACTTGTTCTTCAAACGGATCTTCAAACCTTAGAGTTCTAAATAAGCCACACAAGACTCTAAAAATATCCTCTGACCTGAATAAAAGATGGGCTTTGGGCAGTGACAGGACACAGGCCGGACCTGGTCTAGACACCTGGTTTAGTCCTTGTTTAGTCCGGGTTTAGCAACATGATCTAGTCCTGGTTTAGACCTGGTTTAGTCCTTGTTTAGTCCTGGTTTGGACCTGGGTCAGACCTGGTTCTAACTGTTCCAGGAGAAAGTGTTGAAACAAAGGGATAAATATTTGATGACTCTTGTCTGTTTAATTACGCTGCGTCGTTACAATTCCATTATGTTCCGCGTTCTAATGTCTAACGTCTTTAAATCCTAATGTGCTGAGAGTTCATCTGAGTGTGAGGTCTCATACGTGTGTCTGAGAGTTCATCTGCGTGTGAGGTCTCTGAAGAGAGTTCATCTGCGTGTGAGGTCTCTAAGAGTTAATCTGCGTGTGAGGTCTATGAGAGTTCATCTGAGTGTGAGGTCTCATACGTGTGCTGAGAGTCATCGTGTCAGGTGCAGATCGTGTTTTGAGGTCTCTGAGAGTTCATCTAGTTCATCTGTGTGAGGTCTCTGAGAGTTCATCTAAGTGTGAGGTCTATGAGAGTTCATCTGAGTGTGAGGTCTCTAAGAGTTCATCTGCGTGTGAGGTCTATGAGAGTTCATCTGAGTGTGAGGTCTCATGCGTGTGCTGAGAGTTCATCTGCGTGTGAGGTCTCTGCGAGTTCATCTAAGTGTGAGGTCTATGAGAGTTCATCTGAGTGTGAAGTCTCTAAGAGTTCATCAAAGTTGAGGTCTATGAGAGTTCATCTGAGTGTGAGGTCTCATACGTGTGCTGAGAGTTCATCTGAGTGTGAGGTCTCATACGTGTGCTGAGAGTTCATCTGCGTGTGAGGTCTCTGAGAGTTCATCTGCGTGTGAGGTCTCAGAGAGTTCATCTGAGTGTGAGGTCTCATACGTGTGCTGAGAGTTCATTTGGATGTGAGGTCTCATACATGTGCGGAGAGTTCATCTGATCTGAGTGTGAGGTCTCTCAGCTCAACAGACATTAGCATGCTAACATATACTAGCATGCTAACAGACATTAGCATGCTAACAGACATTAGCATGCTAACTGACATTAGCATGCTAACTTCCTGGTTAGCGGAGGTCTGACTGATCCTGTGTTTATCCCATGAACATGGATGAGAGATGAAAATAGTAGATCTTCTGCTAAATGACAGGCCGAAGTATCAAACAGTGTTCAGTGACTGTTGTTAACCTGATTTACATGTTTCAGCCTTCCTCACTTTACTTTAGTTCATTATTTCTTTGTCGAGTTCATCCGTCTGCGTCGCCGTGGTTACTCTGAGTCGGTGAGAATCATGTCACGATCAGACGCAGACTCTGAGCTCTGATCCGACTCGTCTCCAGATGTTTCCTCATCAAACCGACGCTGGAGCTGATCTCTGCAAGACGAGGACTTTGAGATATTTCAGGAGTGTTTGGGTTCAGGAGTTCAGCCGTCTGTCAAAGCTCTTCAAACTGTGCGAGAGAAAAACATCTCTGCGAGGGTGTGTGAAGCAGCAAACAGACACATGGTTTGAGGAGGAAACATGAAGTTTGAGGAGGAAACAGAAGAACGAGCACGTTTGAGGAGGAAACGTGAAGAACGAGCAGGTTTGAGGAGGAAACGTGAAGAACGAGCGCGTTTGAGGAGGAAACGTGAAGAACGAGCACGTTTGAGGAGGAAACGTGAAGAACGAGCAGGTTTGAGGAGGAAACGTGAAGAACGAGCGCGTTTGAGGAGGAAACGTGAAGAACGAGCGCGTTTGAGGAGGAAACGTGAAGAACGACTTGAGGAGAAACGTGAAGAACGAGCAGGTTTGAGGAGGAAACGTGAAGAACGAGCGCGTTTTTGAAGAAACGTTGAGGAGGAAACGAGAAACGTTTGAGGAGGAAACGAAGAACGAGAGCGTTTTGAGGAGGAAACGTGAAAGACGAGCGCGTTTGAGAGAAACGAGGAGGAAACGTGAGAAACGAGAATTTGAGGAAACGTGAAGGGAACGAGCGCGTTTGAGGACGAAACGTGAAGAACGAGCAGGTTTGAGGAGGAAACGTGAAAACGAGCGCGTTTCAGGACGAAACGTGAAGAACGAGGTTTGAGGAGGAAACGAGAACGAAGCGCGTTTGAGACGAAACGTGAAAGAAACGCGCGTTTGAGGAGAAACGTGAAAAAGAACGAGCAGGTTTGAGGAGGAAACGTGAAGAACGAGCACGTTTGAGGAGGAACGTGAAGAACGAGCAGGTTTGAGAGGAAACGTGAAGAACGAGTACGTTTGAGGAGGAAACGTGAAGGTTTGAGGAGGAATTGTGAAGAACGGGCACGTTTGAGGAGGCAACGTGAAGAACGAGCGCGTTTGAGGAGGAAACGGAAGGAAACGGGAGAGAACGTGGAGAACGAGCGCTTTGAGGAGGAAACGTGAAGAACGAGCGCGTTTGAGAACGACGAAACGTGAAGAACGAGCGCGTTTGAGGACGAAACGTGAAGAAGAACGAGCGCGTTTGAGGAGGAAACGTGAAGGTTTGAGGAGGAAATTGTGAAGAACGAGCACGTTTGAGGAGGAAACGGGAAAGAACGGGCACTTTTGAGGAGGAAACGTGAAAGAACGGGCACGTTTGAGGAGGAAACGTGAAGAACGAGCGCGTTTGAGGAGGAAACGGGAAGAACGAGCACGTTTGAGGAGGAAACGGAAGAACGAGCGCGTTTGAGGAGGAAACGGGAAGAACGGGCACTTTTGAGGAGGAAACGTGAAGAACGAGCACGTTTGAAGGAAACGTGAAGAACGGGCACGTTTGAGGAGGAAACGTGAAGAACGGGCACGTTTGAGGAGGAAACGGAAGAAACGGGCGCGTTTGAGGAGGAAACGTGAAGAATGAGCGCGTTTGAGGAGGAAAGCGCGTTTGAAACGTGAAGAACGGGCGTTTGAGGAGGAAACGTGAAGAACGAGCGCGTTTGAGGACGAAACGTGAAGAACGAGCGCGTTTTGAGGACGAAACGTGAAAGAACGAGCGCGTTTGAGGAGGAAACGTGAAGGTTTGAGGAGGAATTGTGAAGAACGAGCGTTTGAGAGGAAACGGGAAAAACGGCGCGTTTGAGGAGGAAACGTGAAGAACGAGCGCGTTTGAGGAGGAAAACGTTGAAGAACGAGAACGGGCGCGTTTGAGGAGGAAACGTGAAGAACGAGCGCGTTTGAGGAGGAAACGTGAGGAAACGTGAAGGTTTGAGGAGAATTTGCACATTTGAAGAACGAGCACGTTTGAGGAGAAACGGGAAGAACGAGCACGTTTGAGGAGGAAACGGTAAGAACGAAGGCAGTTTGAGGAGGACGTGAAGAACGTGAAGAAACGGAAGAAACAGCAGTTTGAGGAGGAAACGTGAAGAAGGTTTGAGGAGGAATTGTGAAGAAAAGACTAGCACGTTTGAGGAAAGGAAACGGGAAGAACGGGCACTTTTGAGGAGGAGGAAACGTGAAGACGAGCACGTTTGGAGGAGGAAACGTGAAGACGGCACGTTTGAGGGACGGAGGAAACGTGAGGAGAAACGTGAAGAACGGGCGCGTTTGAGGAGGAAACGTGAAGAACGTTTGAGGAACGAGCGCGTTTGAGGAGGAAACGTGAAGAACGGGCGCGTTTGAGGAGGAAACGTGAAGAACGAGCGCGTTTGAGGACGAAACGTGAAGAACGAGCGCGTTTGAGGACGAAACGTGAAGAACGAGCGCGTTTGAGGAGGAAACGTGAAGAAGCGTTTGAGGAGAAACGAAGCGCGTTTGTGAAGAACGAGCACGTTTGAGGACGAAACGTGAAGATGTGTTTTACCTTGACAACGTACTTTGTCTTAGAAACAAACAAACCAAAGTATTCTTCTCTTTTCTCCCCTCTTTCGACTCACACACAAACACACAAACACACAAACACACAAGCAAGGCCTTATTGTGGTCAGGGCTGGAGATGTTGGAGATGTTGGAGATGTTGGAGATGTTGTGTCCCTCACCTCTGCTCGGACTCGTGGATGGAGAAAAGGACTCCTGACGTGGACGACTTCTGCTGAATCGTGGCCAAAAAGGTGAACTCGGACTTTCCTCTGAACATCTGGATGAGACGAGAAGAAAGGAGAGGCGGGAGGAGCACGGCCCGGCCCACATCTGCAACGACATCACAAAGGTGGGGTTAAGAGCGTGTAAAGACGAGTGTGAACACATGGACAAAAGAATGAATGAATAAATGAATGTTCAAATTAATGAATGAATGAACGCATGGACAAATGAATGAATGAACAAATGAATGAATGAATGAACACATGGACAAATGAATGAATGAATGAATGCATGGACAAATGAATGAATGAACATATGAATGAATGTACACATGGACAAATAATGAATGAACAAATGAACGCATGGACAAATGAATGAATGAATGAACAAATGAACGCATGGACAACTGAATGAATGAACAAATGAAAGAATGAACGTTTGGACAAATGAATGAATGAACAAATGAATGAATGAACACATGGGCAAATGAATGAATGAACAAATGAATGAATGAACGAATGTACAAACTAATGAATGAACGAATGAATGAACACATTGACAAATGAATGAACGCATGGACAAATTAATGAATGAACAAATCAACGCATGGATAAATGAATGAATAAATGAATGAATGAATGCATGGACAAACTAATGAATGAACTAATGAATTAATCAATGAATTAATGAACGAATGAATGAACGAATGAACCATGGACAAACTAATGAATGAACGAACGGACTAATGAACAAGTGAATGAATGAATAAGCGAACAATAAAATGAAGGAATTAATGAATAATAAACCAGGTCTAAACAAGGACAAAACCAGGTCTAAACCAGGTCTAAACCTAAACCAGGTCTAAACCAGGTCTAACCAGGTCTAAACCAGGTCTAACTAACCAGGACAGTCTAAACTCAGGACTAAAGCAGATGTGGTCCGGCCATTCACACAGAGGACTCTCTTGTTCCAGGATGAGACTCTTTTGTCGGAGGTTTAACGTTTCTAATTTCTCCAAACGCATTAAACAGGATTTGGAACAAAGCGTTTCTCCTGGAGCCTGGATTTACCGCAGATTCCACCCCATAAACGGCGGCTCCTCTGGCTCTGGCAGGCTCTCCTCTGGGCTCGCCTGCCGCGTTCAGCCGGCTCGGCTGCCGCGGTGCGTTCAGGGCCAGCGTTTAGGCCGTAATTAACAGGATCTGAGCAGGACGCTGTGACCGGTACGATAATTGAGAAAGTTCTACTGATATACCAGACATTTATACCAGACATTTACCAGTCTGAACCAGGTCTGAACCAGGTCTGAACCAGTCTGAACCAGGTCATGAACCAGGTCTGAACCAGGTCTTGAACCAGGTCTGAACCAGGTCTAACCAGGTCTGAACCAGATCGAACCAGGTCTGAACCAGGTCTGAACCAGACCGAACAGTCTTGAACCAGGTCCGAACCAGGTCTGAACCAGGTCCGAAACCAGGACCGAACCAGGACTTAATCGGGTTCTTAAACGAGGATTTAAGGTCTAAACCAGAAGGTTCTAGTCCACATTTTTCCGTGGAGAGTTGTTCAAGAACTTCACAACCAAGAACCAGGACCAGGTTCAAGTCCGGCCTGAAGCAGAAGCAGTCAGATCGAGAGCCGGTCTGTCTGAAGCGCGAGCCGGAGCAATATTCACAAACAAAATAGAGCGTCTCCATGGAAACGGTGAGCACAGATCAACATTACAACGGCTAAAAGTAAAATGTGTGCAGGTGAGACCCCGGAGACCGCCACAATAAGAGCTCGGAACTGCTCCGAACGACAAACTACAAGAATAAAAGAGGGAGAATGGACCAGAAGCACTTTAAATAAGGCTAAAACAAGCTGCTACCTGTTACAAAGACACACGCAGACAAGCACACGCACACACACGCCAACACACACACGCCAACACACACACGCACACAACGCAGACACCATGCACGCACGCACACACACACACACACACGCACACATGCACACACACACATGCACACAAGCACACATGCAGACACACACACACAACACACACACGCCAACACACACACAGCCAACACACACACGCCAACACACACACGAACACACACACCAACACACACACGCAGACACACATGCACGCACGCACACACACACGCACACATGCACACACACACTGCACACAAGCACACATGCAGACACACACACACCAACACACACACGCCAACACACACACGCCAACACACACACGCCAACACACACACGCCAACAACATGCCGACGACGCACATACACACGCACACACACACACACATGCACACACACACACACACACGCAGACAACATGCACACACGCACACACACGCACACACGCACACACGCGACACACACACACACACACACACACATGCACACACACACACACACATGCACACAAGCACACATGCAGACACACACACGCCAACACACATGCACACACGCACACACACACGCACACACATGCACACACACGCACACACGCAGACACACACGCACACACGCACACACACACACACAGCACACACACACATAAAAGCACACACACACAATGCACACATACACACGCACACACACACGCACACAGACGCATACACACCACACGCACACACACACACACACACACACGCACACACACACACGCACGCACACACCAGCACACACACACGCACACACACACACTGCACACAAGCACACACACGCACATACACACACATCACACGCACACGCACACACACACGCTAAACACACATGCACACAGCACACACACACGCACACAAGCACACATACTACACACACACACGCTAACACACACACTGACACACACACGCCAACACACACACACGCACACACACACGCAACACACACGCACCACACACACACACAGACACCAACACACACACACACACACACACACACAGCACACACACACACACACACACAGCACACACACACACGCCAACACACACACGCCACACACACACGCATACCACACACACCAACCACACACGCACACCACGCACACACACACCAAACACACACACACGCACACACACACACACACACACACACACACACATACACACACGCAACACACACACACACACACACACACACACGACACACACACGCACACACACACACACACAGCACACATGCACACACACACATGCACACAAGCACAATGAGCCACACACAACACACACACCACAACAAGCGCAACACCAACACCGCCAACACACACGCCAACACACCCCACAACACACCACACAGCGCAGCACACACACACACACATGCACACACACACATGCACACACACACGCACACACACACACACGCACACACACACACGCACACACACACGCACACATGCACACACACACATCTGACCACACAAGCAACACATGCAGACACCACACACAACACACACACGCCAACACACAACGCACACACGACACACGACACACACAACACACGCCCAATGCACAGACGCACGCACATAACGACCGCACACACACAACACATGCAACACAACACACACACACGGCAGACAACATGCACACACGCACACACAACACACACACGCAACACACGCAGACACACACACCACAACACACACACATGCGACACACCAAACGCAACCCACACATGCACACACACGCACGACACAGCACATGGACCACGACACACACACCGCACACACATCGCACACACACGCACACAGCACCACCACACACGCACACGACGAAACACACCTACACAACACACATGCATACGCAACACACACACATGCAATACACTAACACACACACCACATCAACACACATACAGCACACAACACGGCACACACAACGCAAAACACATGGCACGCAACACACACGCGCACACACACACACGCACTACACACACACTCACGAAGCACACACACGGATGGCATACACAACATCACAGCACACAACGGCACAACACCACGCTACCACACGCACATGCACACACGCGCGCACTAACACATTCGGCACACACAGCACAACATACACAACACACATCACGCTGGGGATACAACAGCACACCACACGCCTTACACACCACGCATCACAACACGCACAGTCCCACACACACACGCATCACGCACACACGCACACACACACGCACACACACGCACTTACCACACCACACACGCACACAGCACCACACACACACGCACACACACAGCGCATGAACATTACAACACAATCACGCACACATGCACACACACACACACGCCACACACACACACACACTGTCGCACACATACACGCACACACACACAACGCACACACAGCACAAAAGCACACACACAACACGCACAGCACACACAGCACCTACACACACACGACTACACACACGCACACACACGCATCCGACAACACACGCACACACACACGCACACCCCAACGCGAACACACACTGCACTTACCATCACACACTCGACACAAACAACCGCACAACAACAACACCCACGCACACACACACAGGCCACACGACACACGACACACACCACACATTTTACGACATATACCCACATGCCACACACACACACACGCACAATGCACAACAACGCACACTGACACACCGCACTCACACGCACACACAACACGCACACACACACAAACCTACGTTCACACACACACACACATACACACACACACACACGCACACACATCGGGCCCTGCGGTGGTCCCGGGAGCAGAACATTACTCTTAAACTAATCCCAGAGCCTCGGCGTGAACATCATCACACACGAAACGACAGACGAGCGACGCCTTCACAACCGCGGCTTTGTTCCTGCGCAATTTCACTGATTTAGAGCGAAAGAACGACAAGAGAAAGAACGAGAGGTTGAAGAGGAAGAAGAGGAGGAAGAAGAGGAGGAAGAAGAGGAGGAAGAGAAAGTAAACAGAAACTGCTCAGTCAAATCTATTCAAAATGAGTGAAAATGCAGCTCCACTTCCAGGGAAACGGGTGAATCTTTTCCTTTGTAATGCTCAGAACAGTCGAGACACAAAGTGTGCGGGACATCTTCTATTTCATAAAGCAAAATCAACAGAGATTTTGGCCCTAAAACGGTAAATAAAATCCAAAACAGACCTCGCTCTGGCCTGCTGCACTCACCTCCTGCCACCAGGGGGCAATAACAGCGATCGCTCCATAAAAGGCTTCATATTTAGCCCTGATTTTCACTTCTACGTGAACTCTGAGCGGAGATAAAACATCAGACTTTTTCACATGCAAAAGAAAAGGTTTAGGAAGTGGTTTTGGTTTTGTCGTTTCAAAACGGTAAAATTCGGTTCAGCGCCGTTAATATGAACTCAAGTTTGTGCACGTGTGAATTGAAATCAGCAGGAGCTACATCAGGTTTAATCAGCTTCACTTTTATGAGATCCGGACAAATAAAGACTGAAAGTATTTTCTTTCTCTGTCAAGCCGCATCACTTTAGCGCCACCTGGTGTGTAAAGTGTCCTGCAACTGAACAACTGAAATATGAATCAAAAGCATCATTGCTATATAAATCCATTAGCCATTAGCTGCTGCGCTACAGCGACAAGAGAGATTTGGACATTTGGTTCACAAAGGAACTGTACTTATTTACAGATCTGATTTGAGCTGATTTGAGCTGATTAAACACTGAAGAGATTCTCTGTGTTTTGGAGAACATCATGTGGAGAACGTTCCTCGCTACATGATTCCCACAGAACACGCTCTCGTGTGTGTGGAGCGTGTCACACGGAGCAGACGTAGAATGTGACGTCGTCTGAAACTGGTGTTTCCACTGATCCTAACTTATATGTGGAGCCTTAGCAACACAAAGCTAGCAAAGCACATTAGCAACAGCTGTTTCCTGTTTGTCCAAATGTGGTGTTTCCAGGTCAGAATGCGTCTGACATGATTCCATAAAGAGAGGTTCAAACGCGGCGTCGAGGCTTTGCACACAAGGCAAAGACATGAGGCAAAACTGTTCCTGTGCACGCTAGCTTTAGCCACGCCCTCACACACACTGGGAATGACTAAAGGTGTTTTTGTCAAAGTGAAAAAGTGATTTCACGCTCGTTTATTTGTGTCGACAGAAGACGTGTGTGTTTTTGTTTCTTGTGGACCGGCCCAGTAATGACAGCGATATGAACTACAAAGCGGGACAAACGTCTGGGTTTTGACAGTCAAAGGTATAATCTGACCCGTCCAGAGTCTGGCCTGGACCCTGGCTCAGACCTGGCCTTCTTTTGCTCTGCCGTGTCGTGTTTACAGATGTTTCTCTCTGAACATGAATCTTTCATGTCCGGCCCACGCATGTTTCAGAGGACCACGAGCAGCAGACCCTCAGGACAAACGCCCCTCACCACAGAGCGCCGTGCATCTTCATCTTAAAGACACAAACCACTCTATTGAACACAGTGAGGAGAAGGTTCTGAGCAGGAGAAGAGATGGTTTGAAGGAGGAGTTAAGGAGGAGCTAAGGAGGAGCTAAGGAGGATTAAGGAGAGCTAAGGAGGAGCTAAGGAGGAGCTAAGGAGGAGCTAAGGAGGAGCTTAGGAGGATTGAAGGAGAGCTAAGAGGAGCTTAGGAGGAAGCTAAGGAGAGCTAAGGAGAGTTAAGGAGGAGCTAAGGAGGAGCTAAGGAGGAGCTAAGAGGAGCTATAGGAGATTGAAGGTAGGAGCTAAGGGGAGCTAAGGAGGAGCTAAGGAGGAGCTAAGGAGCTAAGAGGAGCGAAGGAGGAGTTAAGGAGGAGCTAAGGAGGAGTGAAGGAGAGTGAAGGAGGAGTTAAGGAGGAGATGAAGGAGGAGTTAGGAGGAGTGAAGAGGGAGTGAAGGAGGAGTGAAGGAGGAGTGAAGGAGGAGCTAAGGAGGAGCTAAGGAGGAGTGAAGGAGGAGTGAAGGAGGAGCTAAGAGGAGGTGAAGAGGAGTGAGGAGGAGCTAAGGAGGATGAAGGAGGAGTGAAGAGGAGTGAAGGAGGAGCTGAGGAGGACATTTGTGTTCAAAAAGAGAATCCTCTTTAACGCAAACGGAGGTTTAACGTTCAGTTTGGATGAAAGTCGAAATGTGTCCAGATGAAAACCGCTGAATCATCTTCTACGATGGAACCCTGCTGGACAAAGGAGGGATTACACCGACTCTTTGTGCTGATTGTCTCTAAACGTCTCTTTAGTCTGTGTAAATCTGGACTGTTGATTCTGAGCTCCGATGAGTTATCAAAGCAATCTCATTCTCATTACAGAAGCTAACGTGTGCGCCGCCCCTCGCTGATCCGCGCCGCCCCTCGCCTGATCCGCGCCGCCCCTCGCCTGATCCGCCGCCGCCCCTCGCCTGATCCGCGCCGCCCCTCGCCTGATCCGCGCCGCCCCTCGCCTGATCCGCGCCGCCCCTCGCCTGATCCGCGCCATGATGCAGACGTCACATGATGATGCAGACGTCACACGATGCAGACGTGGAAATGAGGCTCCTTAAAACTGTCTGCAGTAAGCTAAAGATTATTAGCATTAGCTGCTAACAAACAGCTCCACCTCAGTCTGGAGTGACCTCTGTAAGTCCACTGGCCCCACGTGACCACAGGATCACATTTGTGGACAAACAGGGTCTTTGGGGACGTGACAGAAGAGGACATGCAGCGTTTGTCCTCCAGATGGCAGTAGTGAGTGTGTGACGTCACTCCAGAGCCATTGTACAAACCACAGTGAAGCAGAAGCCGTGCATTACTGAAGCAGCAGAGACGTTTGATTTGATTGGAGGTCAGTAAAGACGCTCAGAGCAATCACCTGGCTCATTTGCATAATACAAACAAATCAAGTAGCTCATTTGCATCCCCTCACACAGGCTTTAATGACGGACTTTTATTAAATGTAATGTAATATTATGGAATAACGTCAGTGTTGCTCCGTGTAATGGTTTTGTTTCTGACGAGTTCTGAGTTTATATAAAAGAGAGAGCGAAGGAGGGTTAAAGTCGAGGGAAACGGTGTGTGTGGTGACGGCGGTGGTTTGGGAGCCGTTCAAAGGCGTTCGGCGGCCGCTCTTCCACTTGTGTTTTGTTCAGTGTTTTTCATAATCCCACTGAGTCTGAGCATAAACAACACTTAAGCGCCGCGGAGTTCACAAGGTTCAGCAAAACGAGAGAAAAACATCTGCGTGTGAAAGCAGCGCTGCAGGCGACAAAACAAGCGCCGCCATCATTATTGTAACTATTACTGCTATTATTAGGTCTTTATAACACTTTTGTCTGTGGCAAACAACAAATAATAATGGGTTATTCTTACAGAGCTGCAACTAAATATCACTTTTAAAATTCATTTTTAAGCAAATAAACTGAAGCTTCGAGAGAGAATATTTATGACCAAAGTGTTTTATTATGAAAATAGTAAAAAGCATATTAAGGTTTAAAAATGCCACTGTGTTTGGTATAAAAGGCTCAGTGGGAAGTCAGTGTGTTATTTGTGAATAAACGTTCCGTATCACTACGCTGGGGTCATCACCATGGCAACTAGTAAACATATGAGCTTCTGTCAGGACAGACTAGCTTCAGCTAAAACTGAGATAAGAGAGACACCACAAAGCAGTGTAAGGAACACTTTAACTCACTCCAGTTTGACTCACTCCAGAGTAAGTTTGACTCACTCCAGAGTAACAGTTTAACTCACTCCAGAGTAACACACTTTAACTCACTCCAGAGTAACACACTTTAACTAAATCCAGAGTAACAGTTTAACTCACTCCAGAGTAACACACTTTAACTCATTCCAGAGTAACACACTTTAACTCACTCCAGAGTAACAGTTTAACTCACTCCAGAGTAACACACTTTAACTCACTCCAGAGTAACACACTTTAACTCACTCCAGAGTAACAGTTTAACTCACTTCAGAGTAACAGTTTAACTCACTCCAGAGTAACAAACTTTAACTCACTCCAGAGTAACACTTTGACTCTCTCCAGAGTAACAGTTTAACTCACTCAAGAGTAACACACTTTAACTCACTCCAGAGTAACAGTTTAACTCACTCCAGAGTAACAGTTTGACTAACTCCAGAGTAACACACTTTAACTCACTCCAGAGTAAGAGTTTAACTCACTCCAGAGTAACACACTTTAACTCACTCCAGAGTAACAGTTTAACTCACTCCAGAGTAACAGTTTAACTCACTCCAGAGTAACACACTTTAACTCACTCCAGAGTAAGTTTGACTCACTCCAGAGTAACAGTTTAAGTCACTCCACAGTAAAAGTTTGACTCACTCCAGAGTAACAGTTTAACTAACTCCAGAGTAACAGTTAATCTCACTCCAGAGTAACACACTTTAACTCACTCCAGAGTAACAGTTTATCACACTCCAGAGTAACAGTTTGACTAACTCCAGAGTAACAGTTTGACTAACTCCAGAGTAACACACTTTAACTCACTCATGAGTAACAGTTTGACTCACTCCAGAGTAACACACTTTAACTAAATCCAGAGTAACAGTTTAACTCACTCCAGAGTAACAGTTTGACTCACTCCAGAGTAACAGTTTAACTAACCCCAGAGTAACAGTAACAGAGTAACACACTTTAATCTCACTCCAGAGTAACACACTTTAACTCACTCCAGAGTAACAGTTTTACTCACTCCAGAGTAAACAGTTTTACTCACTCCAGAGTAAACACATTTTAACTAAATCCAGAGTAACAGTTTAACTCACTCCAGAGTAACAGTTTGACTCACTCCAGAGTAACAGTTTAACTAACCCAGAGTAACAGTTTAATCTCACTCCAGAGTAACACACTTTAACTCACTCCAGAGTAACACACTTTAACTCACTCTCCAGAGTAACAGTTTTACTCACTCCAGAGTAACAGTTTTACTCACTCAGCCAGAGTAACACATTTTAACTAAAATCCAGATTAACAGTTGACTCACTCAGAGTAACAGTTTGACTCACTCAGAGTAACAAGTTTGACTCACTCCAGAGTAACAGTTTAACTCACTCCAGAGTAACAGTTTGACTCACTCCAGAGTAAAACACTTTAACTAAATCCAGAGTAACAGTTTAACTCACTCCAGAGTAACACACTTTAACTCACTCCAGAGTAACACACTTTAACACACTCCAGAGTAACAGTTTGACTCACTCCAGAGTAACAGTTTAACTAACTCCAGAGTAACAGTTTATCTCACTCCAGAGTAACACTTTAACTCACTCCAGAGTAAGTTTGACTCACTCCAGAGTAACAGTTTAACTCAACCAGTAACACTTGACTCACTCCAGAGTAACACTTTAACTCACTCCAGAGTAACACACTTTAAAACACTCCAGAGTAACAGTTTGACTCACTCAGAGTAACACACTTTAACTAAATCCAGAGTAACAGTTTAACTCACTCCAGAGTAACACACTTTAACTAAATCCAGAGTAACAGTTTAACTCACTCAGAGTAACACACTTTAACTCACTCCAGAGTAACACACTTTAACACACTCCAGAGTAACAGTTTGACTCACTCCAGAGTAACAGTTTAACTAACTCCAGAGTAACAGTTTTATCTCACTCCAGAGTAACACACTTTAACACACTCCAGAGTAACAGTTTGACTCACTCCAGAGTAACACTTTAACTCACTCCAGAGTAACACACTTTAACTCACTCCAGAGTAAGTTTGACTCACTCCAGAGTAACAGTTTAACTCACTCCAGTAACACTTTGACTCACTCCAGAGTAACAGTTTGATTCACTTAAAAAATGTCCACCAGTGGGTGGGCTTATACAGAGCACAAACACTCCCCAGTCCACCAGGGGGCAGTCTAAGCCCCTCGTTATCCACTTAATGGCAGCGTCTTTAGCGACAGCCACAACAGAGCGTCTAATGAACACTCTCCCCTTTAATATTGTATTTATTCAGAACATTTTATGTAGAAACAAAAGCGGAGCTGATTGTGCTGCAGCTCAATCACTCGGACAATCACTAACCAATCACTGACCAATCACTGACCAATCATGACCAATCACTGAAAGAACGAGAAAGAGGAAAGTATGACAATATCCAAATCTGTGCGTGCGATATTTAACTGCTGTTTGATACTTCATCTGTCTCCATGTTTTCTGCAGTGAAGAGAAGCAAAGGATCATGGGAAAAGAGAGAGAGAGAGAGAGAGAGAGAGGGGGGGGAGGAGAGAGAGAGAGGGGAGAGAGGGGGAGAGGGAGAGGGGAGAGGAGGGAGAGAGAGGGAGAGAGAGGAGAGAGAGAGAGAGGGAGGAGAGGGAGAGAGGAGGGGAGAGAGGGGAGGGAGAGGAAGGAGAGAGGTAGAGGGGAGAGAGGGGAGAGAGAGGGGAGAGAGGGAGGGGAGAGGAAGGAGAGAGGTAGAGGGGAGAGAGGGAGAGAGAGGGGAGAGAGGGAGGGAGAGAGACAGACTGACATTGCCTGATGTCTGTCCCTCTCTCAGTCCAGTCCCTGATCATTGGTGATGTTTGTGTTCGTCCATTTCTTTGTGACGGCCTTTTTCCTGCTCCAGAAGTACATTCCAAAAGTATCCATGTCTTGTGTCCATGGCAGGAGTTCTGAGGCCCAAGTACAGAGTTCTGAAGTTCAGAGGGAAATGTCAAAAACAGTCTGCAGAGCGCTGAGAACTTCAGTCACATGTTTGTGAGAGACAGGACAGTCCCAGAACAGGTGACAGTTGTTTGCTTCTCTTTCCCATTTGTTATGAATATGCGTATATACCTTCAACAGCTTCAGTTTGTTCTGCCTTTGTTTCTTTTTGTCTGAGGCGACAGCAATGACGCTGCCCCTCCAAACGGCCTTAGCTGCAGCCCAGAGAACGGCTGGAGAAACTTCACATTGTGGTTTTCCTCTTCAAACGTCTCAAAGTCCTTTGTCTTCATTTGTACAAACTGTGGCTCATTGAGTCGACGAGCATTAAATGTCCAAAGTGTGTTTTGTGTTCCTGTTCCAGATCTACAGTGATGTCAACAGGACCATGAGCACTTAGATCTATTGGACCTGTGTCTGTCATGTTGGACCTGTCTTTGGTGTCAGAAGAATCCACGGAACAAAAGTCAGAGGAGACACAGCTCATAATTATTGATTTTATTTAACGAGGTAAGTCTCCACTGAGGGACAAAGTCATCTAGCCTAAACTAAACTCAAAGCAGGACCAAACCAGGACTAGACCAGGACTAAACCAGGACCAAACCAGCACTAAACCAGTACAAGTGTGAAATGTGCCCCAAACAAATGACCTCAGCACTACCAGGAAGTACTTTGTTGAAATTGGTAACTGTGTCTCAGACCAGACCTGAGCAGCCCTGACCTGTTGCCCTGAAGGGGGCCCCTGACCTGTGGGGGGCCCCTGACCTGTGGGGGCTGCCTGGCCCCTGACCTGTGGGGCGCCCCTGACCTGTGGGGGTGCCTGTGGGGTGCCCCTGACCTGTGGGGTGCCCCAAGGGTCAGTCCTGGGACCCCTTCTGTTCAACCTCTACATGCTGCCGTTAGGTCAGTTGATACGCAGCGAGAATGTGTCCTATCACAATGATGCAGACGACACTCAGATCTATGTTTCCATGACGACAGGTGAATATGGACCAGTGGATTCACTCTGTGCGTCTCGCTCTAAAACCTACAAATCCAGTTAGAAATCTGGGGGTAATTATGGCTCCTCGTCGAATCAATAACATCAGCAGCCTTTTCCCATCTAAAAAACATGGACTGGCGCCTCCTGCTGGTGCCAGAGTCAGACTAAAGCAGCAGCAGAAGAAGACTTAAAGCAGCAGCAGAAAGAACACACAGAGGAACTCACCACATCTGCTGGACGAACAGGATCAGCTCGCTTTTCACCATGAGCTGTCGCGTGGTGCTAACTGTCAAACGCGACACATTTCAGATGTTAAAGTTTGCACAAAATTAACTAAGAATCAGAATCAGAATCAGGAAAGGTTATTGCCATTGTCATAAAAAACTTATAATTCAACGTACACAGTATCGTGTTGTTAAGGTGCAACATAAACGAAGAACAATAATGAAACAACATTCAAATGATGAAGCGGCTCATCGTGACGGTCTGAAAAGAAGTAAAAACGAAACCAGGTCAGGCTTGGCCAGGTGTAACAACAGCAACTGCAAGAACCAGACCAGGTGACAACAGGTCAGGGTCTAAAGCAGGGGTTTCTACGGACCAAACCCGGGAATTAAAAAACCTCAAGTCAGAATGAAAACCAGTTTCAAGTAACGAATGACGTAAAAATATTTCACAGAACCAGACCAGACTGGACGGGCAGGCCGGAGTCTTCTGGGGTCTGGGGTCAGGACCAGTCTGGGGTCTGTCTGGTTAGGACCGGGTCTGGGGTCTGGGGTCTGGGTCAGGACAGGTCTGGGGTCGGAGGTCTGGGGT
>BJKM01001487.1:0-5000 GCA_015082035.1 Chaenogobius annularis | reverse complement strand
CCAGACCGAGACCCAGACCAGGACCAGACCAGGCAGACCAGGACCCAGACCAGGGACCAGGACAGGACCAGACCAGACCCAGACCAGGACCAGGACCAGACCAGACCACCATCTCTTCAGACCTAAATCAGACTGATTCATAACTGTAAATGTCTAAAAATTTACAGTTCATGTCGGTCTAGAGTCGGACTAAATCAGGTCTAGAGTCGGACTAAATCAGGTCAGAGTCGGACTAAATCAGTCTAGCAGTCGGACTAAATCAGGTCTAGAGTCGGACTAAATCAGGGTTTTTGGATCTGATTTAGTCCAAAGCCTTAAACGCTGGCGCAGGGACTAAACTGAGGCTAAAAACTAGACCAAACCAAGACTAATCTAAATCTAAACAAGGACATACCAGAGGAAACAGATCTGCTGGACTGAACCTGGACTAAACCAGGACTAAACCTGGACTTAACCTGGACTAAACCAGGACTAAACCTGGACTAAACCAGGACTAAACCAGGACTAAACCAGGACTAAACCTGGATTTAACCTGGACTAAACCAGGACTAAACCTGGACTAAACCAGGACTAAACCAGGACTAAACCTGGACTAAACCAGGACTAAACCTGGACTTAACCTGGACTAAACCAGGACTAAACCAGGACTAAACCTGGACTAAACCAGGACTAAACCAGGACTAAACCTGGACTAAACAAGGACTAAACCTGGACTTAACCTGGACTAAACCAGGACTAAACCTGGACTAAACCAGGACTAAACCAGGACTAAACCAGGACTAAACCTGGACTGAACCTGGACTAAAGTTGGACTAAAACCAGAGCTGGTCTGCAGGACTGAATCCTAAACCATGTCAAGGTGCACAGACAATGAGTCCAAGGTTACAGTCGGAACAAAGCCGCGGAGTTGCGCCCTGATTCCGCCTCCGGATGCCCGGGGACCGGAGCGGACGCCTGAAGGGACCGGAGCGACCGGACGACCGGGACCGGACGGAGACCGGGACCGGAGCAGGTACTGAGAGAGATCAGCGCAGCAAAAGCTCCGCGTCAAACCGGCGCGTTTTGCGGTGAAACGCGTGGAACTTTCAGCAGAATCGTCAGAAGGAGATGCACCGTAATAGAGACTTTAAGATATTTAAAGGACGTTTAAGAAAAACGTCAGAAATGAAAAAAACGGTTTGTTTTCACGGTAGGTCTAAACGTTCCTTGGTGGTTCCAAACCCCCGGTTTTGTCCTCAACACTCTTGTCGATTCCGTTCAAACCGTTTCGATTCATTTCGTAATGTTGTGACCACTAACGGACACTAACGGACACTAAACGGACACTTGACGCGCGGACCTCACCCGGAGGCGCGAGGAGGGCGAGAAGCGACACAAAACACGTTGCAAACGTTCCCATCACAGCGGGAGTTTGAGCCGCACGGTTTAAAGCGCACCGGAGCCCCGAAGTCTGTGTCCATCCACCGCGAGAGCACCGGCGCTTCAGGCGCGCGGCAGAGGCGGCGGCGGCGGAGAGAGAGGGTGGGGGGGAGGGGGGGAGAGAGAGAGGAGAGGGAGAGAGAGAGAGGAGGGGGGAGGGGGGGAGCGGGGGAGGCGGGAAGGGAGAGAGAGGGGAGAGAGAGAGAGGGGGGGAGGGGGAGGGGGGGAGAGAGAGAGAAGGAGAGAGAGAGGAGGGGGAGGGGGGGGGAGCGGGGGAGCGGAAGGAGAGAGAGAGGGAGAGAGAGAGGGAGAGAGAAGAGGAGAGAGAGAGAGGGAGAGAGAGAGGAGGGGGGGAGGGGGGAGAGGGGGGAGAGGGGGGAGAGGGGGGAGAGAGAGAGGAGGGGGGGGAGAGAGAGAGGGGGGGAGGGGGGAGAGAGAGAGAGGGGGAGGGGGGGAGCGGGGGAGGCGGGAAGAGGAGAGAGAGAGGGGAGAGAGGGAGGAGGAGAGAGAGGGACGGAGAGGGGGGGGGAGGGGGGAGAGGGGGAGAGGGGGAGAGAGAGAGAGGAGGGGGGAGGGGGGAGGGGGGGAGAGAGAGAGGCGGAGAGAGAGGAGGGGGGAGGGAGGGGGGAGCGGGGGAGGCGGGAAGGAGAGAGAGACGGCAGAGCGCACCACCGCCTCCTGGAGGGGGTTGAGCAGTTGGAACAGTCCAGATGTACGGACAGTGAGGACGTGTGTCACGTGTGTGACGTATGTCTCGTGTGTGACGTAGGTCTCGTGTGTGACGTAGGTCACGTGTGACGTGTAGGTCACTCGCTTCAGGTTCGACGTGCTCGTGGTTCGTGGTTACACCTCTGGACATGCGCAGTTGCGACCCTCCAGGACAGAGCCACATGAACTGTCCAGACCCAGAGAGAAATGAACCGGGTCTGAACCGGGTCTGAACGGGGTCTGAACCGGGTCTGAAACCGGTCTGAACCGGGTCTTAACCGGTCTGAACTTGGACTAAACCAAGACTAAACCAAGACTAAAGCAGGTTGAAACCAGGTCTAAAGCCGGAGTGAAAAGGGACAAACTCGACACAAACGAACCTAATATTTAACAGCCTGACATGAGCTGAACATGAGCCTGAACACGAGCCTAACACGAGCCGAACATGAGCCTGAACACGAGCCTGAACAGAGCCTGAACATGAGTCGACACGAGCCTGAACACGAGCTGAACACGAGCTGAACACGAACATGAGCTGAACATGAGCCTGAAACACTGAACATGAGCCTGAACACTTGAGCCTGAACATGAGCTGAACAGAGGCCTGAACATCAACCTGAACATGAGCCTGAACACGAGCCTGAACACGAAGCCTGAACACACCTGAAGCCTGAACGAGCCTGACACGAGCCTGAACACGAGCCTGAACATGAGCCTGAACCTGAACCGAGCCTGAACATGAGCCTGAACACGAGCCTGAACACGAGCTCTTGAACACTGAGCCTGAACATGACGCTGAACACGAGCTGAACACGAGCCTGAACATGAATTCTGAACACGAGCCTGAACACGAGCCTGACTGAACACGAGCCTGAACACGAGCCTGAACACTGAAGGCTGAACACGAGCCTGAACACGAGCCTGAACTGATGAGCCTGAACACGAGCCTGAACACGAGCCTGAACATGAGCTGAACACGAGCACTGAACACTGAGCCTGAACATGAGCCTGAACACGAGCCTGAACAACGAGCCTGAACTGAGCCTGAACACGAGCCTGAACACGACCTGAACATGAGCCTGAACATGAGCCTGAACATGAAGCCTGACATGAGCCTGAACTCAGCTGAACACGAGCCTGAACATGAGCCTGCCTGAACTGAACGACACTGAACACGAGCTGAACATGAGCCTGAACACGAGCCTGAACACGAGCCTGAACATGAGCCTGAACATGAGCCTGAAACACTGAACAGCCTGAACACGAAGCCTGAACATGACGAGCCTGAAACACGAGCCTGACTGACATGAGCTGAACTGAACATGAGCCTGAACATGAGCCTGAACGACGAGCCTGAACACAGCTGAACGAGCCTGAACACGAGCCTGAACATGAGCTGAACACGAGCCTGAACATGAGCCTGAACACGAGCTGAACACCGAGCCTGAACACGAGCCTGAACACGAGCCTGAACACGAGCCTGAACACTGAACAAGCGACTGAACATGAGCCTGACTGAAGCACTGAACACGAGCCCCTGAACACGAGCCTGAACATGAGCCTGAAACACGAGCCTGAACATGAACAGAGCTTCTGAACACGAGCCTGACACGAGAACACGAGCTGAACACGAGCCTGAACACGAGCCTGAACACGAGCCTGAACATGAGCCTGAACACGAGCCTGAACACGAGCTGAACACGAAGCCTGAACACGAAGCCTGAACACGAGCCTGAACACGAGCCTGAAACAACCTGAAACACGAGCCTGAACACGAGCCTGAACACGAGCCTGAACACGAGCTGAACACGAGCTGAACACGAACTGAACACGAGCCTGAACACGAGCTGAACACGAGCCTGAACACGAGCCTGAAACATGAGCCTGAACATGAGCCTGAAACATGAGCCTGAACATGAGCCTGAACACGAAGCCTGGCTAACACGAGCTGACACGAGCTGAACACGAGCCTGAAACACGAGCCTGAACACGAGCCTGAACACGAGCCTGAACATGAGCCTGAACACGAGCCTGAACACGAGCCTGAACACGAGCCTGAACACGAGTCTGAACATGAGTCTGAACATGAGCCTGAACACGAGCCTGAACATGAGCCTGAACACGAGCCTGGAGCCAACATGAGTCTGAACACGAGCTGAACACGAGCCTGAACACGAGCCTGAACACGAGCCTGAAACATGAGCCTGAACATGACCTGAACACGAGCCTGAACACGAGCCTGAACACGAGCTGAACATGAGCCTGAACATGAGTCTGAACACGAGCTGAACATGACCCTGAACACGAGCCTGAACATCTGAACACGAGCCTGAACACGAGCTGAACATGAGCCTGAACAATGAGCCTGAACAACGGCTGAACATGAGCCTGAACACGAGCCTGAAGATGAGTCTGAACACGAGCTGAACACGAGCCTGAACACGAGCCTGAACATGAGCCTGAACATGATGAGCCTGAACACGAGCTGAACATGAGCCTGAACATGAGTGACTGATGAGCCTGAACATGAGCCTGAACACGAGTCTGAAACATGAGCCTGAACATGAGTCTGAACATGAGCCTGAACATGAGCCTGAACACGAGCCTGAACACGAGCCTGAACATGAGCCTGAACACAAGCCTGAACACGAGTCTGAACACGAGCCTTTCTGAAGCAGGAGACATGCTGTTCCTTTAAGAGAAGCTCAGAGTAAGTCCTTTCAGCACCACAGACAGCTCCACACGATTCCGTACATTAGATTCTGGAGCGTTTGAAATCAAACTCAGAGATCGGATTAAGATCTTTAAATATTCATATTTCGAATAGCGAGACGTTTGTTCTGAAGAAGAACGAGAACAAACGACTTTTGTGT